>CAJNIZ010047154.1:5014-37316 GCA_905231905.1 Symbiodinium pilosum | reverse complement strand
TTTAGGGTTTAGGTTCAGGGTGTGGGGTTTAGGATTTGCGGTTTAGGGTTTGGGACCTAAACTCCTTAAAAGGGGTTATATAAGGGATTATATAGGGGGACTACTATATAGGGGTTCTTAAGTGGGATACTAGGAATTGAGACTATGGCTCATGTGGCTCCGTCTCGTTTTCGGTTTTTAGGGTTAGGGCCCCCAGGAGTACGTACATCTTGCAAGTGTGCTGAGATATCTGAACAAGTACCCTAAACCCTGACCCCATAATCGCGACTTGGTTTAAATAATCAACAGAAACTTAGGATCCCACGAAGTACATTGTTTTGAGTTTTGAGACCAGCTCACTCTTTCCGAGCTTCTGATACAGCAATGGATGGCATTGTCGTTGAGTCTTAGATGGGCTGGGAATGGCCTAATGTATAGGGTTTAGGGTTTAGGGTTTAGGGTTTAGGGTTTAGGGTTAGGCCCATAATTCATAAACCCCTTCCTTTCAAGGGCCTCAATATTAGGAACCCGAATATAATCCCTATTAAGGGGAGGGGGTTTATTAATCAGGGGTCTGGGTTAACCTCTTCGCACTTATAGCAACGGCAAGTCTACAATCCCCGACTAGACATACATCAAGCCGAAGCATGCAAGCCGCTCAGTTGAACAAGCTAAACTACAGTAGCCGTAGAACCCGACATCTGCTTGAGGCATTCTAAACCTCAATCATGTAATTAAGGAACCTTGGACATTGATTTCCGTAATCTCCAGCCCACCTAAGTGAGACCTTCGCTGGCCGCCAATGTCAGATGCGCGCTGCTCCGCCCAAAGTGGGTCGTGGGATTGTAGGTACGTGCTTCAGCGTTTAGGGTCCCGAACTGGATGATCATCGGGATCTTAGGTATCCATGATCTGGGGCCAACATACTGGCCCTGAAATGAATGAGAGAGAGAGAGAGAGAGAGAGAGAGTGTGTGTGTGTGTAGAGCTCCCACCCTGGATAGGTAGTGAATGGCGGTGTTTGGCACAAGGTTAACGACTTTGGGTATCAGGTTTAGGGTTTAGGGTCCCAAATCCTACGCCTAAACCTTAAACAGTGTTTACGTATATATATATATACTTACTTACTTATTTAAATTCCCTTATTCTCTACTAAGACCTAGTAAAGCTTGGGGAACCTTAGACCCGCTCTAGGATTGAACATTCGGGGGAGCTGGGGTTGATTCTAGACGTGACGCCGCAGTATATGAGATAGGGGTTTTAGGGCTTAGGGTTTAAGCTTTCAGGGATTAGGACGCTAGGGTTTAGTATTTAGGGTGGAAGGTTTAGGGTTTAGGGAGCTACAGTCAATATTTCGCATTTTCCCCTGCAATGATGGAAAATCAACTGGACAAGAAAATGGAGAATTAAGTGAAAACTGTGATAAAATGGAGGATTACAGTGCTTATTTTTCATAGATACGTAATGGACCTCGTTTCCTTGTTGGGGACGATAGCATGAGGGACCCCTATGTCCACTGTTAAGGATTCGTTAACAAGCCTTTTGCTGACAGTAGCTCATATTATGTCTAAGTCGAACTCCAATCGCTTTACTCTAAAATCCCAAAAGCCCTAAAAGCCCTTAACCCTAAAACCCTGAACCCTAAATCCCTAAAGCTCTGAATCCCGTCAGCCAGTAGTGTACAGCCTAGGCCCTAAATTCAGTGGTAAGTTCCCAAACCCTACTCCCTACACCCGAAAAAACCTAAAAATATATGTGTCACTTGGATTTACATAGGAACGCTTTAAAGGGGTGATATAAGGTACCTTTACTATGGGAAAATAGAGGATTTGGGGATTTGGGCTGAGGGGATTCTGGGGACATGTAGGGTTTCGCGCTGGAGGTTTCTACATACAAGGGGGCGACAGGGTTTTCAGGATTTTGTGGGAGGTATCAGGAGGTTATGACCCTAAACCCTAAACCCCAAACCCTGCACCCTAAACCCTACACCCTCTTAGGTGTTCTTTCCCATCTCGTGGCTGTCAGGACACCTCCTTCATGGTATTTTCAAGGGTTTGGGGTTCAGCCCATGCACAGGAGAGCCCCATATCTGTATGGGACTGGAGGGACTTAGGGAGGTCTCAGGGAAGTTTTAAGAAGTCCTTAGCTATGGGTCCCCCTTATATGCCCCTCCCTAGAGTCTCTTCGACGCTTAGCGCATCCTCTTTTGCCCCAGAGTACCTGCTGCCCGATCCCAAAAATGAGAATCTCATAACGACCATATGACTACAGTAGGTGGGGCTACCAACATCTTCTTGTTACAGGGGGAAGACAAGTTCTCAGCTATGTCCTTGTTATCGCACAGCCTCTGCCCTATTATGTTCCAATCAGAAATGACATGCATCAAGCACAATTCCACATCGGGCGGATGCGGGAACCAACGCTTTCTGTCCGTGGGTATTGTGAAACAAGTGCATAGAAAGCGCGCCACAATCTCAATATTCGCTGCCCCAGGATCTACGTTCCCCTTAAACCTTAACTACATAGAATGTGGGCATTCTGTCTACTTAATGGGCACTATACTACTCTGGCTTCACCAACTCACCAGATTGTAAGAACAAGTCGGTGCAAAACAGTATGCTTGGCTTGTGGACCATCTTCAATACGCTAAAGCCACCAGGATTCACGTATTAGGGTTTAGGGTTTCTACGTGAATTGGATTGGAATGATAACTGAAGAACAGAGTGCATCTCTTGCCATACAGCGGGATGCAAGCAGGTTAGCGTGAATGATTTCGGTCTGTCCACAGAATGTTTTGGCCATTGCTAGGCTGATCATCTTCCGAGCATTTGCAACAGCCAGCCTCCAACCCTAAACCCAGCCCGCCTTTATCTTTCGAAATATACACATATCCAATATAGGAGCTTACATAAGCACAGGGCCCACGAGAGACCCAATGTACTAGGGTTTAAAGCTCATGGTTTAGGGCGTAGGGCTTAGGTGCAATCCTTATATCCAATATAGGAGCTTACATAAGCACAGGGCCCACGAGAGACCCAATGTACTAGGGTTTAAAGCTCATGGTTTAGGGCGTAGGGCTTAGGTGCAATCCTTATCCCCTAAACCCTAAACCCTAAACCCTAGGGGTCCGTAATTGGAGGCTCAAGTCCCTACATGTCCCGCTACAATGCCTATACTTCACCTTTAGGAATGGTTTAGGGTTTAGGGTTTAGGGCCTCTAGTTTTAAACACCCGTACGTGAAGCAACCCATGTTTGGCCTCACCTCACAGTATACAAAGGCTCCTTCGGATGTGAGTGTAGTCTTCAGGCATATTGCCCCGAAAGTGGAAAATCAAATTCAAAACAACATGAAAATTGAAATTGAACTGAAATGGAGACTGAAATTATAGGGGTTTAATGGGTTTAGAGCTTTCCCAGAAGTAGGTGACTTGTGTTCGGGCTGCTTCAATAAAAAAATATAGCCTAGTGCGTATATTGGCGGCCAAATACCCTACACCCCAAAACTACTGTTTAGGGTTTAGCCCGACAAACCGGGCTTAGGGTTTAGGTTGGGTACTGCCCCCACCCAGTAACAGTCTATATTAGGGGTCCTATTAAGGGCTATATATAACCATATAAGAGTAATTATCCAACTGTTACTGAGGCGGGGCAGTACCCAACGTTTAGGGCATAAGGTTCAGGGTTTAGGGGCCCCTCAATAAGAGCCCCTCCAAAACGCAAAGCCCCATTAAGGACTATCGGGGAACCATGTAAGGACTAGTTGAGCCTGTTGGGGCCCATTTGGGGCCGTTGAGGGGTTGAGGGCTGCCCGAAACGTTGATTTGAGGGTTTGAGAAACCCTAAACCCTAAACCCTAAACCTTAAACCCTAAACCCTAAACCCTAAACCGTTAGGCTTGTGGATTCATCTTAAATTATCAAACACAATTTTCCCACGGGCAATAGTTTGCGGAGGGCCTCGTTGCAGGATCTTTGCGGTAGGCTGGGTTGCTGTTAAGGAACTTGAATTAAGTTACTATATTGGGGAAGCCCTATTATTTACTATATAGACCCATTATGGTAACTTAATTTAAGTTCCGTTCCTTAACAGCAACCCAGTAGGGTAACTGAGAGGGCCCGAAAGCGTTTTGGATCATCAAGGACAGCCCTAAGCTCAGTGGATAAGGGTTTAGGGTTTAGGATTAGGGAAACCCGAATAGGCAAAGAGATTGCGAGGCATCCAAGATCACTGAAGCCCCCGGCACGTCCAAGCTATCGGCCTGCATTTGGGTCGGGAGCTATTAGGGTTTAGGGTATAGGAATAGATTGGGTACAAGGATAAATAGGGCGGAGGGAGTGTGGGGTGTATGGTTGATACTAACAATCCTGCATGACATTTGGTACCTGACACCCTGGGAATCATGATAATTTGGGAATCTAAGGCCATGGAGGATTTTTAGTATCACCCTAAATCCTAACCCGTAAACCCCGATGCAGGTGGACTCTCAATAACACTCACCAACATTCCTGAAGATTCTATTGTTCAGGGTTTAGGGTGTAGGGTCTAGGGCTTGCGGGTTTTTAGGGCTTAGGGAGCTACATGCAATAGTTCCCCATGTAATTACTGGACATGGGTTCTGTTTAGCCCTGGGAATATGGGGCTATACTAAACTACAAGAGGGATCCCAATGTCTACCTCCAAGGGTCCCTTATTCAGGCTAATATTGGCAGTAGCTCATGCTACTTTGTGGACTCCCCCAGATGGACACCCAACAACACTCACCCTCCTTCCTAAGGATTCTTAGATACCCTAAGCACCAGTTACCCAAATAATGGGAACTGGGTTCTATTACCATCTCGCTCCATAGCCCAGTAGCCTATCAATTTATGTAAGTGGAAGCCCTGGGGAGACACTGACCAAAACCAGTTTTGTAACGGCATGCCTGATGGAGAGTGTGCTTGTCAAGATGACGGCTTCAGGGTAAGGGCACATGGTTTGGCTTCTGGGTCGCTGTTAAGGAACTAAACCCTAAACCCTAAACCCTAAACTCTTTTAAATGACTATAATTAGGGAGCCCCTTTATTTACTGTAGGACCCATCTTATGGTAGCTTATGACTTAAGTTCCTTAACAAAAGCCAAGGTTGGAGGTTCTGGGTTGCGGGAGCCACGCGGTTTAGGGTTTAGGGTTTAGGGTTTAGGGTTTAGGGTTGGTTCAACTATCCACCCCAAGACCGCCCCCTGCATGGCTTTAGGGTCGGGAGTCGAAGCTTTTCCGCCCCACCATGCCCTCCTCCAATGAAGGGGGAGCCACAAAAGACTCCTCCAGAGGCTGCGGTCCTTTTATGGGTGGTTAAGGGTTTAGGGTTTAGGGTTTAGGGTCTTCATGGGAGCGCAGAGCGCAGCATAAACTCCGAAATTGCATGCAGCAACGCGTGAGAGGAGAAAACCTCATGTCTGGCAACACCCTCGACACAAAACCGGTCGGACACTTACTTTTCAGCAATTGTAACCTTAAACCCTCTACCTAGAAACCCTAAATCCTAGCCCCTACACCCCTAAACCCCTCCACCGCAAAAGCCTTCAATCCGGAAACCCTCAGCCACGAAACTGTCAAACCCTCATACCTTAATTGCCAAACTCTTGAAGCCAAAACGATGCAAATTCCGAAGCCTTAAACTCTCCAGCCCTTGAAGTGTAGGTTTAGGGTTTAGGGTGAACGGAAAACTCTGAATTTTTCAACCTCTGAATCCTCAGAACTGCGGGCTTGACTATTCGCTAAAACTTTAAAGCTCTCACACCGTAAGCCCATGATTCCTTCGCCTTGAGCTCAACTCTCACCCACTACCAGGCAACACAAACAGCACTTGTACTAGAATATCTACGTATACATATATATATATATCTACAGTCTATCTAAACATATTCGCTATTTATGACTGTTTGTGGGCCGGGAGAGAGTCTAAATCTTCATCCGAACACCGGCAAGTCTCTGACCTGGCAGCACCCGGTAGCCATCAGTCGGCACGCCGCGGCGCCATCGGACGCAGGAAAGTCTTAGAAAGGCGGACAGGGTCGGGGTTTAGGGTTCAGGGCTGTGGGTTCCGAGCAACACAGGATAGTTAAAAGGGCTCACGCGGGGCCAGGGAGCTTTCTGCATGCGCACTGCGGGGACTTTGCTTGATGGATCCTAAAAGACCTTCATTTGTCTTTTCAATGTAGGCTTGCTCATATTCCGTGCAGGAGAAAGATGTATTCCCTGGACCCTAAACCTTACAAGCCCTCGCGTCGACTTAAAAAAATCTTCCACTTCTGCACCCACTGTATTCATCACCATAAAAAGCCTTGCAACTGACGCACTTTGGGATATAGACTCAGGGAGTTTTCCTATGTACCCTTAGGGTTTGTACCCCTGGGGTTTGGGTCCCTAAACCATGGAAGATGGCCCTTAGAAATGGCATTTGGGCCCCCAAACCTAGGGTTACGAACATTAAGGGTACAAACTTAAAGTCTTTGATAGACTCGGGACCCTACACCCTAAACCCTGGCCTATGAATACGGCCTTTGCACGTAATTCACAGCTTGCAGTGCTTACATCCGCCTCACGTAGAAAGAATACGAACTTTCCAACATTTAAGAGAGTTTCCGAAATTAGGGTAATTAGGTTGTTAGGGGCAGCGATTTGAAATGGAATATACTATTTTGTGAGCATTTGCACACCCAAACCCAAGGCTACAAACCTCAAAGGGGACAAACCTAAAGTTTTGGAGTGTCTGAAATGAATGGATGAAGTGGAGGTTCTCATCGAAAATGCTGAGGATGCTGGAACCCTGCAGTGGAAAAATGCAATCCTGCACTATTTTCGGAGTCCCGAATTGCTGCAAGGTACTGTTTAGGGGCTAGCGTCATAGAGCTAAGGCTTAGGATTTCAGGCTTAAGGTAGCAGAATGCTGCATGAAGTCCTCATTCATCACACAAGCTCCCCCACTCCCCCAAAGCTGGAGCCCTGAGCCTTGCACCCAGAAAGACCTGAAACCCTAGAGTCCCCCTTAAGTAGATAGAAGAGGGGGGTTTAGGGTCTAGGATTTAGTGTTTAGGATTTAGGATTTAGGGTTTAGGGCATAGTCCGCCTGAAGTAGATAGAATATGGGGTATATGGGGATCTTTTTATAACATACCCAAAGCCATACTCTATCTTCTTAAGTTGGACTATAAGGCATTGTGGAGTCTGCCATGTCAGTGGTAGTAACCACTGAGTCTTCTGATTTTTCCTGAACCATGCGACAGTAAGGCGTTGTCTGCCGCTAAACCCTTCGGGTGTAGGTTTCACAGTTTAGGGTTCAGGGTTTAGGGTTTAGGGCTTAGGGTTTAGGGTTTAGGGTTGAAGGGCCGATCCTAAGGCCTCAACCCCTACCCTGAACCCTAAGCCCTGGGAATGTTTTGCAAAAGCACATGGACATTGATAATCTCAGGTGAGGACAGCGTTGCAGGAGTGGCCACCAGCAAAAGGGCCTTTGGATTGTGGTTTAGGTTTTAGGGTTAAGGGCTCAGATTGTGGTTGCCAAAGTGCAAGACCCGCTTCATGCATCCGCAAGACACGTTTAATCCCTACATTATGATGTCCTGAACTCTAAGCCCTATACACCCCAAAACTCTATACCCTAAACCCTAAAACCTCAACCCTAAACTCTCAACCCTAAACCCTAAACCCTGAACCCAAAACCCTGAAGTGAGCAACCCGTCCAGGCAACATGGACAGCGATTTGCGGGTGGGCGTTTCCCAGGTTAGGGGTACCTTTGCCGGGGGCCCCCAGATTAAGGATGTTAGTATTCTAGGGTCTATTTTAGGGTCCCCTTGTTCGGGGAAACTACGATTTTCTCCACTCAGCGAAACCGCAAGAACTGGCTTGCTGTTGAAAACTTCGACAAGTTGCCAGAATAAGCTCATTTGTTATTTGCTATATATACGCATTACGGGAACTCCTGCTGCCACAAGAAAGGACTCCTGCTCTTGCCCTAGGTATATCCACATTATAGTTAATTTCAGTAAGCGCCATAAGGAAACCTTATCATGTCATACAAGCCCATATTTTGGTAACTTGGTTGAGGTTCCTTAACTCCCTGAGGTCACCCCGCCAGATATTGGTTCGAGCTAGTTTCTAAGGAGGCAGTTGGAGTCTTGAAACGCTATCTTGACTACCACGCCACCCCAGGCAGAAACGATTCCATAGGGCTAAAACAATTACTTCACAAAGGCCCTCAGTTTGGTAAGTACCTGGCAACTGCGCCTACGCGCACCGCTTATTATTTTCCATTGTACAGCAAAGCCGTTGGAAGCGCATCCCCGGCGACAAAACGACATGATGGAACGGTTTTGTTGGCGGAGTAGTCACTAAGGTTTGGGGCTTAGTGGCTACCTTCAACTGCGGCCATTTTCCAGATTGTAGGCAGGTTACACTACGCAAGGGACTTGGGGATGTAAAACCTGTTTGGACCCCAGTTTAGGGTTCAGGGTTGGGGTTACGAAGTTCTTCCAGCCTTCATCTGTGCATGTAACCGGACCTACACCATCAAAGTAATCGACTTCAGCTTGGTAGACAACGCCTTGTCACCATTCAACTGACTTGGTGCTTTTGCGTCGTGGCAACTTGCCATGCCATCACTCCATAAATCTCTTCCATGATGTCGTGCTTTGAGAGGAGCTCGGCTGCCGATCGAGATCACTTTGCTTTCCGCAAAGACCGAGTCATAGAATTGTTTCTCCTGAGCACCATACCAAGTGGACGCCCGGGCCAGTTGCATAAGCAAGAATGCAGCATCGTGGCTATTTTCGCCCAGCGGTTTCCTGCATGTAGGGTTTAGGGATTCCTAGATCCTAACTATTGGCCCAAGATTAGGCCTGTAATGCTCTAGAGGGTGCCCAAGAGGCATATAAGGACCCCAGGATCTAGGGCTCATACCCAGGGCACTCAACCTTTAAGGGTTTCAGGTTTAGGTTTTGGGGATTGGAATTTAGGGTTTAGGGGTTCAACAGGGTTGAATGTTTACATGTCCTTGGGCAATGTAGACAGATTAATTTGCAAGTTGATTCCCTAACAACCCTTCTAATAACTGTAGGCCACCCTAAACCCTAAACCCAATATAACCCCATTATACTCGTTTCCGTTTTCTTTTCTATTATCCCAATATAGCCCTAGTATTACTGCTATAATAACTGTATGGCGGCCCGCAGCCTCATTCTGAGGCAGTTTAGGGCTTAGGGCTTCGGTTTTGGGCTTAGTGCTTGGGGTCTAGGGTTAAGGGCTTTAAGCCCCTACTTTGCAACCCCTCTCCTCTGAGCCCCTACTATGATTTAGGCCGGCGCATGAACCACCCTAAACCCGACCCCCCTAACCTCTAAACCCCAAACTTCATGTAGCTACGAGTAGGTTCCATGTGGCCTTCCTCCCCTCAGCCTCTTGATATGATAGTTTCCATAGATAGGGGGAAATCGATATAGATCCCAGATACTGTAACCCAGCTCCTCATCCTATTGGGTTGAAGAAGGTTTAGGGCTTCAAGGCATGTACTTGATCAAGAGGAGAGGCTTCCCTAAATACCGGGAATGACTGGTTTAGGGTTTAGGGTAGGGCTTATAGGGGTTATAGCCATAGCTCTATTTACAAAGTCTCCTGACCCATAGTCTTTTTGTTAGGGTGTAGTTTGGCCGTTCATGTATGCGCCTGAATAATATACCAATACTACCCCCGCTATATTACTTCTATATCCAAAAGATAGAATGCCCCCAAACCCTGTTCTCTAATGAAATAAGGCCCTAGACTACAGTGCCTGCAGGCCGCTGCATAATCTGTATTATAAGTCCTGTGTCCACGCCATATACCATCCATTTCGTTCTTCATTATTCTACTTGCCTCGGCCCTGACAATAACCATCCTAAACCCTCAACCCTGATAAACATCGTAGTGTTCCAAAGCCCTGAACCCTAGACCCTAAACCCTCAGCCCCAAACCCTAAACTCCCCATCCTAGACCCCTAAACCCTAAACCCTATGCGCGACTTCCCTCCTACACTCCTGTCGGAGGCATGGGATGGGATGGTGAGATGCCGGCCAGCGCGAACAGCGTGCACCACCACCAGAGGGCCTGGGTAATTGAGCCACATTGATAAGGCTAGGGGGTAATAGGGCATTATATAGAAGTTATAAGGGATTATAAAAGGAATTTTACAGATATAGGGGCTGAATAATGGAGAATCAAACGGAAGCAAGCGGAAAATGAAATGGAAACTCATATCTACTTTAGGTTTAAGGGTTGTGGGGTTTAGGGCCTAGGCTATCGGACTTAGGGGTTATAGGGTGTAGACCTTGAAGTTTAAGCTTTAGGGTTTAGGCTCTACGGTTCCGGGTTGCCTGAATTACAAGAATAAGGCTTTGGAGTGGCCTTCCAGGCAGCATCACCCCATGACCAAGCGGGATGACTGGTTAGGTTTAACGTAGACCCGCGATTAATCAAACCCCCTCCTTTTAAGGGCCTTAATATTAGGATCCCTCTTATAATTCCTATTAAGGGGAGAGGTTTATTAATCAGGGGTCTGGGTTGGGGTTCAGGGTTTGGGCTTAAGGTTTATCCAGAAGTGTCGCTTGAAGAACGAACATGCTGAAGTTGAAGGGCTGCAAGTGGAAGGTCTCCCACAAAAGTCGGTCAATCAATCAAGGGTTCCTGGGAGGGGTGCATAGAAGGGACTCCGGGTCCGATTGTCCTAGAGAACCTTGCACAATCCGTATATACCCTAGAATTCAAGATTTACTGTAGGGTTTAGGCCACTTTAGAACCAGGTAGTCACATATTACCCACCCATAACCTACAAGGGTTCACGGAATCAAGGACTCAAGTAACCTAGCCATACCTGCGCTCACCATGAGCAATTTGCATGCAGCTGTTCCAGCAAGCGTTCTGCATGGTGTTACGATTGATTCAGTCTTCTACACTAGCTAACGTGAACCAGGTGGGTTGGGGTTTAGGTCATTAGGCTGAAGTTTAGGCTGTTTAACTAGGATCCCCGGATGCCGCAAAGCCATACAAAATGCTGTTATCATGGGATCCCCTGCTACACCCCTCCTTACTCCCCTTCCCTCAAGGAAGGCTTATAAAGCCCTAATTCAGCATTTTAGGGTTTAGTCAGGGGAGGTGCAAGTTTGGATCCAAAGGAAGGCTCCTAACTCTAAGGGACGTCTGCCCCTAAAACCCTACATCCTGCACTTCCTAAACCCTCAACCTTTGACCCTTAAACCCCCAACCCTAAACCCTAAACCCTAAACTCTAATGCCTAAACCCTCTACCCTTAACCCCCAAGTGCAAAACCCCTGAAACCTGAGGAACCCAATGGTCCAGGCCAAAAGGATGCCATTGTTTTGAATAGGGGTTGAGGGTTCAGGTTTTAGGGTTTAGGGTGGGATAGGATTTAGGGTTTAGGTTTTAGGGTTCAGGGTTTTGGGTTGGTATAGGATTTAGGGTTGAGGGTTGAGGTTTTAGAGTGTAGGGTTTAGGGCTTAGGGCTTAGGGTTTATAGCGCCGGCTGCCAAAACTTGACCTTGAAAACTTTCAACCATGTCCTTAAACATTAAACTCTGAACCCTAAATCCTAGGCTCTAGACTGGAAAGCCCAAACCCTAAACCTTAGCTTCTGAACTCTAAATCCCAATCCTAGAAACCCTAAACCCAAAACCTTAGCTTCTGAATTAAGAGTACATAGCGGGGATAGAATAGGCATATAAGAATGCCAGGCTTAAGGGTTTAGGAATTCGGAAGTAGGGATACCAGGGTTACGGGCCCATACCAGGGCCCACGGTTTTAACATTAGACCTTCATTTGATCTGGCAGCTTCTCGATTGTTGCGCATTCTTTTGGCAGAGCCCTGAAAATGAAGAACCTGCGATATATACAGGGCACCTATATAAATATACACATCCCTACATAACCTCATGTATCCCGACATAACACATGACCACATCTCCCTGTATGACCCTGTATACCCCTCTTTGTCCGTATATACCCCTCCCTGTATAATCCGTGTATAAAAGGAAAACCATGTCTATATACCATGTCGAACCCTGTCTGCTGCCCAACAGCGTAGATCGAATGGTGCATCGACCTCACGACGTGAAAGTTCAGTGTCAGGGTTGTACTCACGGTTTGGGTTTTTGGGGGGCGGTTAGGGTTTTAGGTTTAGTCTAAGGTCTAGGGTTTAACATTTAGGGCCTAGGGTTGCGGGCACTCCCTGGGCTTGGGGAGCCGTTTTGAGGAACTTGTTGCGAGGCTCTAGAATCCATATTGGGCCATTTTCAGGCTTTCAGGGGTTCGGCTACAACTCAGGAACCCGTGATCATTTGGGCTTATCATCTTTCCCTCACCCTAGCATACAAGCCCCCCCCAACACCCGACATAATCAGAAACCAACATGATATCATGATCATGTCCAAAACCATGAACCTTCGACCTTATGATCATGTATTCGGTGAAGATTTGCAATCAGGGTTGTTTATTGAAACGGTTCTCGACTTGCTTCGAACAATTGATGCCTATCGTGCGATTAGGGTTTAGGGTTACGGACTCATAGAGCCACACAATCCGCTTTTGCCTTCGAAAAGCGGCTGCGCAGGAACATGTGAACATGTTGTAGATTCTACCTTGGGTATGCCTATCCTACCTCCTACACTATGAGCCCCAAAGTTGTTCAAAAGCCTGAAGTTGTCAACTTCAACCCATCACATCTGTATCACAAGCCTAAGCCCCAAGCCCTGAAAACCCCACATACAAAGGTCTGAGGTTTAGGTGCCCAAGGTTCACCTTCAGCTGTGAGGGTCCTCTCAAGACTCAACAGCCAACTAGTGGAAGGACACTGGAAAGAATCCAATCCTAAACCCAACCCCTACGCCTCTAAACCCTAAACCCTAAGCCGCTAAACCCTAAACCCTAAACCCTAAACCCTGAGCCGCTAAACCCTAAACCCTAAGCCCCTAAACCCTATACTAAGCCCCTGGAAAAGGAAAACTCTTCTGTAGCTATGGTGGATGGAGGTTTGAATTCCCCCCAAAATACTGCAACTAGTGGGGTTGTACTATGGAAGTCCAAGGCCTATGGTCCTTCAGATGTTGACCATTCACGAGCACAAGTTCAAGGTTTAGGTTTAGTTCACGATTTGACATGGCACGATTTACTGAGGCAGAAACATATCTCGAATCTTTAGCACATCATCCAAAAGCGAGAGCTCCCTGCACTACGGCTGTGCCTGCAAATTTCTGCGCTAGTCCTACTCCTAACTTCAAGGTTAGTTTAACATTCCCGTGGCCAACCATAGAGGCCTGAAGAAGTACACTATTCGTGGGTACCAACTAGGGCCAGGGAGGGTGGACCCTCCAACACAGAGGCCGTCATCCCACATCCACCTGCCTAAACCCTAATGACACCCCCTCCAGAAGCCGTAAGTACATGTCCCGAATGAATGCAGCCACGTGGCAAAAGCAAGCCATCCACTAGCAGAGGGCTCAGTGCATCCTCTGCGGTCTGTAGACAAAGCTGTGAATTCAGGGCTTAGGTTTTCTGAGCGCAACCTACTTAATTCTACAAACAATCCAGTTACAACCATACTCCGGGCCATTATTATAGCTGGGCTATAAGTACAATTCTACCTGGTTATAAGTATCCAACACTCAAACCCTATCAGCAGCAGTGGTAGTGGTAGTGGTAGAGGTAGTGGTAGTGGTAGAGGTAGTGGTAGTGGTAGTGCTAGTGGTAGTGGTAGTGGTAGTGGTAGTGGTAGTGGTAGTGGTAGTGGTAGTGGTAGTGGTAGTGGTAATGGTGGTGGTAGTAGTCGCCGTATTAGTACTAGGCGTAGTAGTAGCAGTAGTAGTAGTAGTAGTAGTAGTAATAGCAGCAGTAGTAGTAGCGGCAATAGTGGTAGCAGCAGCAGCAGCAGCAATAGTCAGAAAGTTCAGCGCTTAGCGCGAAAGTTCTGCTTCGGATGGTTCTGCTTTCAAGACTTCTCCAGAGGTCTAGGACAAAAGGAGAGGGTAGGGCTTTGTGCTTTTGGACCTCGAGGGTGCCCATAAGATACTCGATATCCCCACGTGTACTATCGGGGCCCATGTATTTTCAATGGTTAGGGTTTAGGATTTAGGGTTTAGGGTTTAGGGTAAGGGGTTAGGGGATGGAGGATACATTCCAGTACTATTACACCCATGCTATGTGGGGAGCGCATTGGTAAGTATTCAGACTTCTACAACAACCCCTTCATATGCGCCTTGACGATACTTAGGTGGTTGCCTTGGAAGTAATTGCATGTCGATTCCCCAAACCGTAAACACTGAACAAGAAACGGTCACACGCTTCAAATTTCTCGGACAAAAGAACCCTGACACAAATCCTGAGCCCTAAGCCCTAGATCCTAAACCCTCACACAGATCCTGAGATTCAAATGGGCAAGACAAGGATTCTTGAGTTGCCCCCCTTTTGGGGGATCGCGTGCCGGAACATTTTAAGACATACTGAAAATTAGGGCCTTATATACCGTTCTATACCACTTATAATCGTCCACCCAAGGACAAGAAACCTACGAGTCTTAAGAAATTCCCATGTTTGAGCCATGTGATGCAAGCCACGCCGCTTCAGCGAAGCCCTCAACCCTGTAAAACCTGGACTCCTGCATCTTGAATCCCAACCAACACCCACGAAATAAAGCCGATGGTTTAGGGCTTAGGGTCTAGGATTTAGGGTTTGGATTTTAGGGCTTAGGGCCTAGGGTTCAGGACCCTGAACCCCTAAACCCATAAACCCGAAACCTGCCAGAAACTTTGAAACCACAAACGCTAAACCCTGAACCTATGTAAAGCTTCAACACCAGAAACCCCGAATCCCTAAAAACCTAAAACTCTAAACCCCTGGACCTTATGTATCCCTGTATACCCCTCTTTACCCCTACATCTCCCTACATATCCCGTATACCCCTGTAGATCCCTACATATCCCCTGAAAAAAACTTTCAGCTGCTCCTTTCGCCCAAAGAAGACAACCTTATCCTCCCTGCCACTCTCGTAGGCGCACGCGAAGCCTTATTGCAGATGCGTTTCGGGATAGGGTTTAGGGTTTTGGGGTTGATTTTAGGGCTTTAAGGCTCAGGGCCTAGGGTCTAGTTTAGAGTGTAGGATTTAAGGTTTAGGGCTTGGGGCTTGGGCTGTGAATGCAGCATTCAAGGTCCAAATGTTCAGGGTTTGGCCACAGGTTGAACAAATCCTGTCCATGTGGATCTTCTATACCAAGGCCCAAATGTTGGACCCACACACCGTTTCTTATGAACATTCCAGATGGGCCTCAGACAAAACCAGCTACCACTCGCATGTTAGCGGGGATAGTTCGTGGGATTTTGCATTGCGCTTGAGTCCCCACCCACACCCTAACCCTAAACCCTAATCCCAAGTCCCTAATCCGCAATCCGTGAACCCTAATCCCTCAGGCGTGCGGCTCCACGTCCTCCTTGGGGCACCCTAGAGATGACAGCAACCTTACGTAGAGTGTCAGGGAGACTTGGCAAGTCTTGTTTAGGGTTTAGGGTTTACAGTTGAATTTTCAGGGTTTAGAGTTAGAGTCAGGGAAATGCAGCAATCATACTTATAGCAACCCTGATACGTCATATAACAAGCCCCCTTGTCCCCAGTATTCATAGCTTACTTTCTAAGGCCATTTAACCCTCCAGAAAGTATACCTGGTGATAACACTGAACCCTAAAGCCTAAACATTAGGCCTAGCTTGTTTTAAAATGAGCTACAATCAGGGGCAATATTAGGGACAATATGAGGGACTATACGAAACCTGCAGAAGGACCCCTATGTCCACTGTTAAAGGTCCCTTTAATAAGCTTATAGTCCCCCTTGAGTAGATAGATTATGGCTTTGAGTATGTCATAATAAGATCCCCATATACCCCATATTCTATCTACTTAAGGGTGACTATACCCTAAACACTAAACCCTAAACCCTATATTCTATCTACTTAAGGGGGACTATAATATGGACATTAGCTCATATGAGGAATGGGCCGCCAAGTCGGTGCTGTTGTCCAAGCCCCACCGGCTGCCCTATTCTTGGAAACTCCACACCTTAAGTCCCTAAACCCTATATAGGGTCCAGGGACTCAAATGATAGGGTTTTAGGGCCCAAATACTATAATATCTATGGTACTTGGGGCTCTAAAGCCCTACTATTTGGGTCCTTGAACCCTTAGGGTAAACCCTAGCCTTTGAACCAAGGGCCAAAGCACATAGCACCACCCTCCCAACAGCGCGCAGAATCTGCAAAACCTACCCGATCCAATTGAGCTGTGAGCTGCAGCTTAGGTGGACCCCCCACCCAGCAATAGTGACTATAGGGCCTATAGGGGATAATAAGGATTATATTAGGGTCCTCTTGTATTCCTATAATGCCACTATTACAGAATAGGGGGTCCTCCTAAGGTACAGCCAGCATTTGTGGTACGACCAGACAGGCGATTCTAGAAAGGAACATCACAACGGCGATGTCTACTGAGTATACTCTTGATAACCACAACATCGGCAGCAGGTCACGTCCGCACCCTGAACCCTAAATCTAAATACCTGAACCCTACAACCTACATATCGACCTCTACAACCACCTTAACGCAACCCACATATTCCCAAGTTTTGGGAAGGGCCTTGTAAAGCTACGATATGCCCGCAATCACTCCCCAAAATCCTGAACCCCAAAACCCCAAACCCAAAGCATCTCAAAACCCTAAACTCTCAAATCCCCCCAAATCCCTAAACTCTCAACCCCTCAACTTTGGAAACCAAGAAAACGCCTGAAATCGCCAAGTCACCGCCCTTGTCGTAGGCCTGCTCAACCAGATCGGTGCATTGCAGGGACATAGCAGAGCCGAACTGGCTCCTCAGCGGAATGTTGCAGGTTTGTAGTGGGTTTAGCGCTTAGGATTTGGGGTTTAGGGTTAGGGCTTAGGGTTTAGGGCTTAGGATTTGGGGTTTAGGGTTGGGGTGTTGAGGGTTGAGATACATGGCTCAGGCTTCAGAGTTTAAGGCTCAGGGTTTGGGGCTTTAGGGTTTCGGGGTGTAGATTTGAAGGGTAAGGGCTTACGTAAACTCTCACCCAACTTTGAATGCTTGCATGAACCCAGAGGGGTCCCCTGGTTCGCTTCGGACTCTCGCAACAGGGCACTCGGCCAATGACAGCGAATGCAATCCTACTCATTCTGGACCCTTGTGCTCAAGTTTCGGGAAAAGCAAAGATGTTCAGGGTTTAGGGTTAAGCTTAGGGGGTTTAGGGGGTTTAGAGTTTTGGGGGGCTTAGGGCTTAGGACGCTTTAGGTTCAGTCAAGGATTCCAGGCGTAGGAGCAAGCTGGGGGTTGATTGCACTTGGTTCAGGGCCTTGACCAGAGCATCTTACTAGTACTTCGCATGGAATGAAGGACTGTATTATGTAGGGCTTGTGTCGGAATATCTTCCTTAACCAGTAAGTAAAATGAGAAATCAGTCTTTAGGGTAGGCTCTTCATGCTGCTTGGCTACTTCACAACCCAAATCTCGCACAGAAGAACCCAAGCGGGCAACAGAAGAAATCCTGTTGGGCGGGGCTTGCGAAAACATATGAGCTGTAGTCTAAACTCCCAGTATCCCCCTTGATAACCATCACCTCTGAGGAGTTTAAAACACAGCTCAATATGACACAAGCCACTCTGGATCCTTCGCCAGGGATGGAGAAGTGCTGCAAGAAATGTTCCTGCAAAGCCTTCTAGATTCTAGGCACGATCAAGTCCAAACTGTCACTAAGTCCTATACCCCTCCATGTCTCTGTATTCGCCTAAGAAACGAAAAACCGAGCTATCATAAACACCAACACATTAACCCTAAACCCTGAACCCTAGACCTTAAGCCTTGAAACCCTAAACCCTAAAGCCTAAACCCTAAACCCTGAATCCTAGACCTTAAGTCTTGAAACCCTTGGGAAACCCCAAGCCTAAATCCTGCTAAACCCCCAAGACCGAGGTACTCCAGGTTCTGCCAGTGCCAGGGTGAGGCGAAGGCTAGCGCTATCGCGGAAGAGTCTGCACCCTGATGGTGGTACAAGTGGGGGTTTTGGGTTTGTGATTGTGGCTTTGAGGCTTCGTGGTTTAGGGGCTTAGGGTTTAGGGTTTAGGTGTGTTTAGGCCTCAAGGTTTCGAGGGTGAGGGGTTTACGGAGGGGCCAAACGTAAAAGGAAGTCAAAGAGGAAACGGAAGTTGGGTGTATCTAGAGGCTTACATAGGGGTTTGCAATTTATTCGAACAGGGTGTGGGGTTTGGGGGCATAGTATGCTGAATGAAATCGTATAAGGGTAATAAAAAAACGCAAAATAATCTTCAGTATGTAGGCTTAGGCTTTCACGCTAGATCTAGGCGCATCTAGGCTTTCATGCGAGGGTCAAGAGATGCACTGAAAAAACGGAGGGCAAACTAAAACCTAAACCGTAGTAGACCCTTGACTCATCGCTTGGCACCCATACTGACAAGATCTTTGGAGGGAAGTCGATAACTACGCTACAGCTCCGCCTAAGGTTCTTCAATTTCCCCAATACCTAACCCCCTCCCTCCCAGACTTGACCCCACCCCCCTCTCCCTTCAGGACCTGGTAACATGCTCTGCCTACGCCAGTCTGTTACATAGCCTGACTGGCTTCAGTGACTGTGCCATCTTACTAGGGGACCTTTACAGCATCCTTGATCCTCCACGCAGTTTAGGGTTTAGGCCTCTTTCTGACAACCCTGCACCCTCCCCGCAAGCCCTTAATTCTGACACCACCAACCCCCTCAAACCCTCAATCCTAGAGCCAAAACCCTTGCCTGGAAGCTTTAACCCACAGCCCTCAACCCCAAGAAAGTTAAACCTAGATTTTTTGACAGGGAACCGGCAAAAACCCTGAGCTCCCATCCCTTCGTCCTTTTCCTCTAACACCCTAGATCCTTGCACCCTAAACCCTCAAGGCCTGAAAAACTAGCACTTGAAACGTCCTAAACCCTAACACCAACCTTACTACTATTATTCAACTGAGACCATACGTTTCAGGTCCATTTGAGGTACCCTATGCCACAAGTTTACAGAGAATCTAGAACCATAATAATGTTAACCATTCCTCTCAACCCTTGTATGAATCCATTCCCATGTAATTTTCCCTGTTCTTCTCCACGTGATTGTGCATTATTGGGCTCATATCTTTATGGCCCTATAAATCCTAAACCCTCAACTCTAAACCCTAAACCCTAAACCCTACACCCTAAATCCCTAAACCCTAAACCCTAAACCCTAAACCCTCCCCCAACGATTCAGCCCTTCGCCTCCACCGACACCGCTGCGTGGCAAACTATGGCTTGCTCTAGCGGCCTCAGCCAGGGTTTTAGGGGGCTTAGGGTTTAGGGTTTAGGGTTTAGGGTTTAGGGGTTTAGGGTTTAGGGTTTAGGGTTTGGGGCTTAGGGTTTAGAGTTTACTTGGAGGGTCAAGGGGCACCTAGTAAGTATACTTATAACTCCTATAACCCACATAGTAACCCCACCTATTCCCATTATTCACCTACTTACTAAGTCTCCCTGACCCTCCAAGTAGGGTGCAGGGTTCAAGGTTTAGGGCTTAAAATCCCCTTTAAGTAGACCGAATATGGGGTATATGGGGATCTTATTATAATATACCCAAAGCCATATTCTATCTACCTATCCGGGTCTGGCTTTAGGGCGATCCATGACTTCTCTGCTTCTCCATATCATGGATCCCTTTTGGAGGGCAACCGGCGTATATGTGCGTGTGTCCCTATGTGTGTAGTTCCGGGTTGTGGATACTCAGAACAATCTAAACTAAACCCTAAACCCTTTTTGCGATGCACCACCTTTGCGAAACTCACACCTAGGCAAGCGATCGACGGGATTGATTGCCTGAGCGTTCTGAGGCCACTGAGACCAGTCGGAAGCTCAAACACGGCTTAGGGTTAAGGGATAGAATCAGAGTCTAGAAATTCCTCGGAATGACTAACCCATGACGGGATGCCTGGAAAGACATTACAGTGCGACATTGTGAGCATCCTCATGCTACTCGGCCATGCCAAAACATATTGATGACATCGTGATGGTCCTCAACTAGACGCCCCCCATATACACCGTATGTACACCAAAACCAAACCATATGAAACCAAACCTACCTTGTCGCCCACACAGCCCCCGCCCTACTTAGGCAATTCGCGGCAACTTCAAAGTTTAGCGTTGAACCCCAAACTCCAAGCCTTGAGGGCAAGGTGAATAATTATTTAGGATCCTAACTTCCTGAAAGTGAAATGACCTCTCCAACAGTATAGAAGTTTTAAACCTAAAGAATTGGTAGCTTCCCTTTTCCTTTCCACTAAGCCCCTTGATCCCTATATGGCCCTATAAAACCCCACATATCCTAAACCCTGAACCTGCACATCCTTGTATATGATGGGATCTTGATTTTGCAGTCCATCAAAGTGGACACCAAATAGGCACACTCACCAGCATTAGGGAACCCTCACTAGAAACCAACAAAGAAACCCTGCGTGGTGGAGTCCCTATAATAACCCAAGTGCGCATTTCATTTCCTAATCTATCTTCAAACTGGTTCTCCTTTATTATTGGTATTCAAACCCAAATCCCTGAATCCTCCGCCCTTTTGTAGAAACGCCCGTATCCCCTAAAGTCTAAACCCTAAACCCATAATCCCCATAACCCTCATCCCTAAACCCAACAAAACCCTAAATCCCTAAACCCTAAACATGCAATCCCTAAACCCTAAACGTTGAATCCCTAAACCCTAAATCCTAAACCTTAAACCCTAAACCCTAAATCCTAGATCCCAAACCCTAAATCCTAAACCCTAAACCCTAAATCCTAGATCTAAATCCTAAACCCTAAATCCTAAACCCTCGACCCTAGATCCTAAATCCTGAACTTGAAACCCTAAACCCAGGCAGCCCAGCCAGTCGCTTGCCAGCACCTTGGTGCTGGGGCTGCGAAGGTGGCAACGGCCATCCTCCCCGCAAGTTTTTTTAGGGGTTAGGGTTTCGCGTTTTAGTTTTAGGGGTTAGGGTTCAGGGTTTAGGGTTTAGGGTTCAGGGTTTAGGGTTTAGGGTTTAGGGTTTAGGGTTCAGGGTTGAGGGTTTAGGGTCCAGCGACTTTTTTGCAGGACTCTGGGGGCTTAGGGGCGCTGGTTTCAGGATTCAGGTTTACGGGTTTAGGGTCTTTAGGGTTCAGGGTTGAGGGGTTTAGGATTTCCGGGTAAGGGTTTAAGGGTTTGGTCCTAGTCAACTATAAATGTTTATCAACTCGATCTACATTCCTACAACAGTGTACCACAATTACAGTTAGCCCATCTCCACGATCTCCAGGCAAACCCTAAACCCTAAAGCCTAAACCCTAAACCCTTAAACCCTAAACCCCTAAACCCTAAACCCTAAACCCTAAACCCTAAAATCTGAACGCACTGAGCGCCCTGGACCCCTCCTTGAGGTGGCTGATGTAATCTGTGGCGGAGGCGTACCTGGCACGTGGTTTAGGGTTTAGGGGTTTAGGGTTTAGGGTTTAGGGTTTAGGGCGTGCATTCCCAACACAATTGCTCAAAGCTTGGAGCTTAGGAAACTTCAGCCATAGAAGGCGCAATCCCTAAACTACAAAGTTGGACTCTAAACGGGAAACCTTGTCCGTACCCTGCGCCCCTTCATCCCTAATCCCCCAACCCCTCAAAATCTACTCGCCGAATACTAAATCTGAACTCCACGAGCCCTAATCCCTGTCGAAATCATGACTCCAAACCGTCAGCCCTTCAACCAGGAATCTGCAACCCCAAAACCTGATGCTCAAAGTCAAGAAGCCCTGTAGCGACTTCGCAAACACTAAATCCCTATGTATACTAACATTAAACACCCAGGCCACCCAAATATCAAAGATGTTCCCCAATATAAGGTTTATTTGGAGGGTTTGATAACAGGGGCGGGCTGCACAACATTCCCCCTGAAGCATCCTGTATAATCAGCCCCCATAAATATCAGCTCCAATGCCATCCCGATGCTGTAATACCCTGTATGGCGTGCCCGCATTTCTGGGTCATGGTTGGACGAATCAAAGTTGCAAAGCCCAACAGGGCTGATGGAAATATACAACCCGACTCGAATTATTAACATGCTATTGCTAATGGTACCCCTACCCCTACATCCTAAGCCCTAGCCCTAAGCCCTAAACCTAACACCCAAATCACTCCTAAACCCGAAACAGTGAAACCCTAAACCACGAAACCTGAAGCGCCTAAACCCTAAACCCCTAAATCCTATAGCCCCCCTTAAGTAGATAGAATATGGGGTATATGTGGATCTCAATATAATACACCCAAAGACATATTCTATCTCCTTAAGGGGGACTATAGACTCAAAAATCAAGAGCCAGCTTTGTGGGTGCCTCCATGCCAGTGCCGCGCAAGCAGCAGCGAGGAGGAGCACGCTAACAACTGCAGAGGCCTGGACGCAGCGGTCCGAAAACAATGGGTAAGGGGCCTCAGGTTTAGGATTTAAGATTCAGGGCTGGGCGTCTGCCAACGTACTGCGCACCACTCTCTCTCAACATTAACAGATAAGGGCGTTCTTATTACATGTTGAGCGTGTACCCTGCTTCAAGTTTTTCGGTCACTTGGCAACCAATGCCAAAAACCTTCTTCGGCTGAAACGTTGCAGCCCCTGCCGTACATCGCTTGAAACGGCAAAATGCTCGACAAATCCATAGGCTTACAGAAAACCTGCGGGGGATGAATGGGATTTAGGATTTGGGGATGTCCCATATTTAGGGGTACCTTTATGGGGTTCCCAGTAATAAGGACTACAGTATATTGGGGTCTATATTGGGGCCCCTTATTTTGGGAAACTACCCTTTAGGGTTTATGATTTAGCCATGTAAGAAGGATGCAAGCTGCGGGTATAGAACCAGGTAGACGCTGTAAGCTCTTTTAGGATTAGGTCAAGGATGATGAAGGTTTATGGCCTTTCTGTTTAGGGGTTAAGGTTTAGGGTAAAGGGTTGAAGGTTCAAGAATTCTGAAGAACTCGATTCATAGCTGAAAACTTACAGCCCAAAACCCCTTTGCAGAGTCAGAAACCTTCAGGCAAATGAGGGCCTAAACACCCAAAATCCTCAACCCTGGAATCCCGACATGCCTCACCACTGCCCTCCATCTCCCCACTCCCACTTGAAGGCTCTGGGTACATGTAAACCCAATTATAACTGTTTAGGGTTTAGGGTTTCGGGCCCAACAACCATAGTGCCTCTGGGTCCCCATTTAGGGTTTAGGGTTGGGAAATAATTGCGCGGAACATCCAAGCACAGTTTAGTAGCCTGAGACCATTACTCGTAAGCTAGAACCCACTGAATTGCACACAGAGGAAAACCCTTAAACCCAAAGTGTCCAAGTACATACAAAGCACATATGATCTAGAGTCTAAACTCCTAGTATTCCTCCTGATAAACCCTAGAATAGTAACCTATATAACCCCCTATAATTATATAAACCCCCTTCAAGGGGCTTAGACTATAGGTCATATATCAGTGGGGTCTAGGGTTTACGATTTAGGGATCCGGCCGAAGTATCTAAGGTTGGAAACATGGGCCCCCGGTATGGGCCCTTAACCCTGAAACCCTTGTATACCTTGATATACCCTACATGTACCCGTAAGGGCCCCTAGAACCCCTGTAAGATGCTTACAGTAAGGGCCCACATTAGGGGCCCATACTTCCAACCTTAGACGATAAATTACGGGCCCAAATACTTACCTGGCTCATGGTCCCACGGTACCGATTAAAGATCAAAATACGGTCGACGACTGTTTAGGCCCCTACATTAAGACTGGAAACCGTTGGGCAGTTTCCATGAAATGTGCACGCCAACATAGACGCTGAACTACTAAAATCCCTGTCGCAAAACGGACCCCAAAAGGCACCCCTATTTGAGCTATAGTGTAAGATCCTAGCATCCCCCTTCAGAAGCCCCATAATGCTTCCCTATATAATCCCCTATAGAACCCCTTTAAGGGGTTTAGACCCGAAACCCTAAATCCTAAATAAGCCTTAGGCCCTAGGCCCTAAACCCTAAAGCCTAAGCCCTAAACCTAAATCCTAAACTCTAAACCCTAAACTCTAAACCCTAAATCCTAAATCCTAAACCCTAAGCCCTAAACACTAAGCCCTACCCTACGTTACCTGGGCCCCTGGGAAAGGATCTGAGGAGCCGGACTTTGAAAAGGCGACGCCTAGGGTTTAGGGTTTAGGGGTTAGGGGTTTAGGGTTTAGGGTTCAGGTTGAGGGCTTAGGGTATACAGCTTAGGAATATTTAGGGTGTAGGATTAATTAGGGTTTAGGATTTAGGGTTTAGGGTTTAGGGTTCAGGGTTTCGGATTAATTTAGAGTTTGGGATTTAGGGTTTAAGGTTTAAGTTTAGGCAGGATTTTGGTTTTACTTAGAGTTTAGGATTTAGAGCAGGGTTTTGGATGTGGCTGAAGGACAATTTAAGGAGGGAAGTTGCGAAGGAGGGCAGGTAGGAGCATGAAGGGGTACTCTAGGAACCACAGGTATAGACAGGGATTATACAAGGATCATAAGGAGTCACCCTTGCGGATTATGTAGGGGGTGTTCTACAATCGCTGAACCCCAGACCCTAATCCCTAAACCCTAAATCTCATTCAATGTATGGGGATCTTGGGTAGTTCCGTCAAGGGAAATGCATTTCTGCCAACACTGATTTCCCCCATGGCTTAGGGGTTTAGGGTTTAGGGTTAGGGTTTAGGGTTTAGGGTGTAAGTGTAATCCTTTCATACTGATATTGAACACCGCCCCACCCACCAACTAATATTAAACATTCACTCTAAGAGACTGTATGAGGAAGTCATATTCAATAGAATGGGGGGGGGGTCTTGAATGTTCGTATGACATGATTACAATAGGTGCGTGGCCGTAGTGATTCTATAGTCTAGAGTCGGAGTCTTCTGGGTATCACCGCAGGCATTTGGACAAAGGTCTGAGTTTAAGCTTTGGGTACTGCCCGCCGCCCCCCCCTCTCGGGACAGCACTTCCCACACCCTTAGCACACTAGCATACATGTACCCAGTACAATAACATTATGACTTTCAAGAAGATCTCTCATGAGGGAGTGCTGGGGTGATTGCTTGGGGAAGGGGTTTTTCATGGGTGGGTCTACATTATGGCTGAAATCGTAGGTAAGCTGTAAATCCTGGGCCCTAAGCCCCAAACCCTAAAAACGCAGAAGGAAGTGAAAGTCAATGGCTTCTGGCTGAATATTCTCCCCGTAACATTAAACACCTCCAAAGCTTCCCAAAGAAGACTGAATCCCACCATGATCCCAACATGTCCCAAAAACAAATATTGTAATTTCCGTAAAGGGGGGAACCCCATTTGGACCCTGATTCTTGAGACGCCCAGAAAGGCACCCCCAAGCTTACGGAGAAACTGCGCGGTTTAGGGTTTTGCCCTAATTAAACCCTAAACCCTAAACCCTAATCCTATCCATGTCCATGGCACGCCGAGTCACATCCTGCTTGCAAGGCAGAAAGTCTTGGGGCCTGGCGAGCAGTAGCTAATGTAGGAGGTTGAGGCTTAACGGCCGAGTGTTGAGGTAGAGGATTTAAGGGTTAAGGTTGAGGTTTAAGGTTGAGAATTTCGAGCTTCATGGTTCAGGATTTAATTAAGGTTTAGGGTTGAGGATTTGAGGTTTCAGTTTTTTTTTCAGGTTTAGGGTGTTGGGTTTAAGGTTTGCTCCCGCCGTAGCACGCGGGCTCCTATTTGGACCAGGTCACACTTTGCTATTTCAGGCCTTCCAGTGGTTTTTTGAACATTGTAGCAGCAGGAAATGCCAAAGAAACAGCTGGAGCCAACAATAAACTCTAAACCCTAGTTTTGACTAGTTTTGACTTGCAGGGGACAGCCCTGGCAAGATTTGCAATCTCCCCTCAAATGCCGTGCCTATGGAGATGTCTGGAATAAAGTCAATATCCTTGAAAGCGTGTTCTTAAACTTACTGCAGGGTAGTTAGTAATTAGGAAATAAGGGACGATACACTACAATATATATGTAACAATCACTATATAGTATATTTCCACATTTACTTCCCTACCAACCCTAAACCCTGTTCCCGAAACCTTTATCCCGAAACTCTAATCCTGAAACCCTAATCCAAAGACCCTAATATCCTCATCCCCATATAATGTATTCCTTTATTCCCGACTTAATCCCAAGAAAGTAAAGGTGCTCTAGGATCTCTTGCCTGCACCACAACCTGGATTTGGGGTAAGGGGACTTCCCTCCTTATGTTTAGAGTTTAGGGCTGAAGGTTATTTTGATACCCACAATGCGTAGTTTTAAGTAGTGGGGCGTGATTGTGTTTGCTAGGGAGAAAGAGTGTTCCACAAGACTATCTTCAAACCTCCTCTTGGAAGCGAACCCTCCTCCATGCGCTCAACCTAAACCCTTTCACTCTTAACCTAAATTCTAAACCCTGAACCCTAAACCCTGAGCCCTAAGCCCTTTCAGCTCAAGAACTAGAAGGGGGTCGTGCCAATTTGGGGCTCCAAAGCTTCCGGTTTAGGTATAGGATTTAGATTTAGGGTTTAGGGGAATGTTGTGAAAGGAGCTATCTTATGATGGGAACTTAAACATATTATGTAATTACAAATGTTTCGCGAGAGGGGCCTCCCTAGTAGGTAACTCAGCGAGATACATAGGGATTCTACTGATCCGACTGCAGGCCTCTACAAGGATTTTCAATTCTGAATTGGATGTTTTAGGGTTTAGGGTTTAGGGTTTACGATTTAGGGTTTAATCTTGGTCCAAAGGGGTTCCCATGTAGATGTTTGAGCCCTGGGTATGTCCTGTTTGCGTACTTGGAGGATAGCTCTCATATGCACAAAGACGTTGAATTGGGCTGTCGGGCCAAGCTTAAGCAGAGAAAAATAAACCTGCCCGCAGAAAAAATAAACCTGCCCATTGCAAACCCTCACATGCTCAAGGAGGCCACGTGTCAGAAGGATGCAGGCATCAAAGCAAGAGGTCTAGCAGAAGAAAAACACAAAGCCGCTGCTGGCTTGAGCATGTTGAGCCTCTACCGGGACAAGGCGCGGCCGCTGATGCTCATAATGCTTGATCGGTTGGCTCGACAGGTTGGAGGGTCTTTGGCCTGGATGCGAGACACGCAAGGCCGCTGATGTTCATGATGCTCGACTGCTTGGGGGGTCTTTGGCCTGGATAGGAAAAAATGCACGGCCACTCATGCCCATGATGCTCGACCGGTTGGGGGGTCTTTGGCCTGGATCGGAGAAACACACGACCGCTGATGCTCATGATGCTCGAATGCTCATGATGCTCGACTGGTTGGAGGGTCTTTGGCCTCGATGGGAGAAACAGACGGCCGCTGATGCTCATGATGCTCGACTGGTTGAGGGGTATTTGGCCAAGATGGGAGAAACGCACGGCCGCTGATGCTCATGATGCTCAACTGGTTGGGGGTCTTTGGCCTGGATGGGAGAAACGTACGACCGCTGATGCTCATGATGCTCGACTGGTTGGGGGGTCTTTGGCCTCGATGGGAGAAACACACTGCCGCTGATGCTCATGATGCTCAACTGGTTAGGGGTCTTTGGCCTGGATGGGAGAAACGCACGACCGCTGATGCTCATGATGCTCGACTGGTTGGGGGGTCTTTGGCCAGGATAGGGGAAAATGCAGGGCCACTGGTGCTCATGATGCTCGACTGGTTGGGGGGACTTTGGCCTGGATGGGAGAAACGCACTGCCGCTGATGCTCATGATGCTTGACTGCTTGGGGGTCTTTGGCCTGGATGGGAGAAACGCACGGCCGCTGATGCTCATGATGCTCGACTGATTGGGGGGGTCTTTGGCCTGGATAGGGCAAACGCACGGCCGCTGATGCTCATGATGCTCGACTGGTTGGGGGGTCTTTGGCCTCCATGGGAGAAACGCACTGGCGCTGATGCTCATGATGCTCGACTGGTTGGGGGGTCTTTGGCCTCGATGGGAGAAACGCACTGGCGCTGATGCTCATGATGCTCGACTGGTTGGGGGGTCTTCCGAGAAACGAAAAGCCGCTTGCTCATGATGCGCGGTTGGTTGGGGGGTCTTTGGCCCGGACGGGAGAAACGCACAGCCGCTGATGCTCATGATGCGCAGCTGGTTGGGTCTCTGGCCTGGATGGGAGAAACGCACGGCTGCTGATGCTCATGATGCTCAACTGCTCGACTGGTTGGGGGGACTTTGGCCTGGATGGGAGAAACGCACTGCCGCTGATGCTCATGATGCTTGACTGCTTGGGGGTCTTTGGCCTGGATGGGAGAAACGCACGGCCGTTGATGCTCATGATGCTCGACTGATTGGGGGGGGTCTTTGGCCTGGATAGGAGAAACGCACGGCCGCTGATGCTCATGATGCTCGACTGATTGGGGGTCTTTGGCCTGGATGGGAGAAACGCACGGCCGCTGATGCTCATGATGCTCGACTGGTTGGGGGGTCTTTGGCCTCGATGGGAGAAATGCACTGCCGCTGATGCTCATGATGCTCGACTGATTGGGGGGGTCTTCCGAGAAACGAAAGGCCGCTTGCTCATAATGCGCAGCTGGTTGGGTCTCTGGCCTGGATGGGAGAAACGCACGGCTGCTGATGCTCATGATGCTCGACTGGTTGGGGGGTCTTTGGCCTGGATGGGAGACACGCACAGCCGCTGATGCTCATGATGCTCGACTGGTTGGGGGGTCTTTGGTCTGGATGGGAGTAAGGCACGGCCACTGATGCCCATGATGCCCAACTGGTTGGGTGTTTCTTTGACCTGGACGAGAAGCGCGTGGGCGCTGATCCTCACGACACTGGACTTGTGGGGAATCTGTCCAAGCACCAGATCTAGATTCTAGACCTTCAACATACTCGGACTGTCTACACTTGAAGTTGCCCCGCGCCTCCACAGATTCGCGCAAGGCAGAGCATCGTCACAACCTCGGTGGGAATTCGATGTAGGCTCTACTCTATGCATATTTGTCTGACAATGGACTTGAAGTTTTTTGTCTAGGGAGTTAGAGTAGAGGGTTTCTGGAGATGGCTTTCAGGGTTTCAGAGCGCAAGATCTTTATTCAATGCTTCACTCTCCCACAAGCACACATGAAAGCCCGCATAGCCCA
Source organism: Symbiodinium pilosum (assembly GCA_905231905.1). Taxonomy (NCBI): domain Eukaryota; class Dinophyceae; order Suessiales; family Symbiodiniaceae; genus Symbiodinium; species Symbiodinium pilosum. Next base: position 8,077 of record CAJNIZ010047154.1, on the reverse strand, counting down.
CCCTCTCAAAGTACGGTAGCTTTGCAGGGCCTCTTTTGGGCTTGCATGTTAGTTAACGGCAGCGTGGGAGAATGTATTCTACGGATATGCTTTACAATCCAATCCCCTGATTTACAACTCAAATACTCATGGGAGCCTGCGTAATTTTGAGACCATAAGCACACCACAACTGGAATCCTCGCAAACAGTGTGGCGGGCGCATTCTCAGGCCCTTTGCACTGGGATTTGAGTTCCCAGCAAAACCAGGATACCCATATCTATCAGCAAAAAATGACGTTGCCTCCCACCTTGAAATGTGTCCCGATCCTCTTCTAAGGGTCTAGGTTTTAGTGCCCACCCCCAACAACCAACGCCACACTGCCTTCAAAACAAGGATTCCCAACATTGCCTCAGTGTATCGGGCAAGTAGTGGGGACTGAATGGCTAGGAGAACGGGATGAAACCTCAACACCAAAAGGTTTTGGGGAGAACCAAAGGCGTCTTCAACACACAAATGATTTTGGCTTCCGGGGTGCTTAAGATGTAACCCTAAGCCCCCAAATCTAAACCCTAACCCCTAACCCCTAAACCCTAAACCTGCAAACCTAAACCCTCGTCCCTTTGGAGTTCATGCTGAAGGGTCTCGGGGTTCAAGGGTATTGTGTCGGGGCTGACATGCCGCACGCACTTGTGCTTCAGTGCCCTCACGTCATGATGGATATGGCGACTCTGTGTCTTGTTGAGACCGGAGACCCTACACCCTAAACTCTGAGGAAACACTAAGCTAAACCGCAAGAACGGGTCAACGGGGCCGGTTGGTGAAGCAAGGCATAGGGTACCGGAGTGGATCAACAGTATGGGTTGAAGGTTTAGGGCTACAGGTCAGAGCTTAGTGATCAACTACATCACTACAACCACCACCTGGGTATGGGATCTACCGAAAATCACGCAGATGGGAGGCAACATGCAGTGGAACCTTCACTCAGCGCTTAGAAATAGAACCCCCAATCCCTACCTAAACCCTAAACCCTTAACCCGCAACCTTATACCCTAAACCCTCAGCCCTAGACCGTTAACGCTAAACCCCTCAACCCTAGACCCCTCAAGCCTAAAACCACGTACGGTGAAAGGCCGAGGATGGCGCAAGAAGCCATACCAGGACTGCCAGTGGATGCCTGATTTAGATTCAGGGTTTAGGGCTTAAGGTGCTAGGACTGGAGGCTTAAGTTTCTAGGGCTTCCTTGGCTTTGCGGGTTTGGACTTAATTTGAGGTTTTAGTATGTCAGGTTTTCGGATTTGGGGGTTTGAGGTCTCTAGGAGTGTTGAGGTTTTAGGGCTTAGGAATTAGGATTTTAGGTTTTAGGGTTCTAAACTCCTAGTATCCCCTTTAATATCCCCCATAATAGTCCCCTATATAATCCCCTACATAAACCTCCCTTTAAGGAGTATAGACAATAGCTCATTTAGGGTTGGGGGCTTAAGGGCTTAAGGATTTTAGCATTCCGGAGTCTGTGGTTGACGGTGGGCTCTGTAGAACTTTGCTCCGTGGGGCTTGCGCTCTAGGGATTCAGGTTTAGGGGCTGGGGGCGAGGGATGATTACATAAGGGTTTAGCGGGTACTCTTTCTATCAATATTCGTACGGTTATCGAGATCAACCCGTTTTCGATCTCCTTCAAGAGGGCCTTCTTGTCGAACTTGGTTGGAGTGATGACCGAGAGAAACCTGATGAGCTCCTCGGAGGCATAGGACGTGTAAAACATCTTATTGATGTCCTTGGACTTCGCCTGGTCTACCAGCTCGTTGAAGATGTCCTCAGCCGAGTCGTGCTGGGTCACGACTTTGTCCAAGGCTGCCTTGAATGCGGCCGCATCCCCTTGCGAGATGCCAAGGTTGGTGCCCAAGGATGCCGGCTTGACATGGTTAGTTGCGGTTTAGGGTTTAGGGATTCAGGGTTTAGGGTTTAGGGCGGTAAAACCTGATTTTAGGGTCGCCCAACTAACCCCTCCTTCCCCCGCCTACACCACCGTTTCAAGGTAAACACTTAGAAGCCGTGCTTTAATCCTAGCGTGTTAAGCTTACGTCTGGTTGGCAAGGAATGAAGGGAAGGAATGAAGGGATCCTTGTAGCAGTCCCTCAATACTCCCCCAAAAGATCGTAGCCACAATTGTCTTTTCCAGTACTTCAATCCCTGCTAGAAAGAGGCAAGTCTTCAATCATGAGCTCAGGGATGATCCTTTCGTTCCCTTGAAAACAAAATAGAGGAACCCCAAAAACTACAGAGTGCTAAGGCTTCTAAACCAATTGGGGAAGAAAGCAACAAACCTGCCTCACAAGCGCCAGTCGCAACGGCGACAGCGCAGAGCGTCCCTCGGCGATGGCCGCGACGCGGCCCTTCCGGTTGCAGGCTTAGGGTTTAGGGTCTAGGGGGCGATATGTCGAATACGCGGAAAACACTAAAGGGGCCACTGATCAATGGAGACCTCCATTTTGGAGTTATTGAAAATTAGGGGCTCCATTTGGGGAGTCGCAATAAACAGGGATATTTGGGGAACAACCTTCCCCAGTTCTCGAGCCAAGTAGACTTGGGGTTCCATGTTAATTAATTTGGAGCGGGGCACTTATGGAACCTCCCCCTTAGGGCTAAAAACCTAAACCCTCAACCCAAACCCCTAACTCTGCTCCTAGCGGCAGGTAGGATGATGTCTGGTATTCAGGTCTACGGACTAATGAGGTCTGGCCGAAAGCCTGAACTTTGGGTACTGCCCCCACCCAGTAACAGTCTATACTAGGGGTCATATTAAGGGCTATATATGAGTATATTATAAGCATTATCCAACTGTTACTGAGTGGGGGCAGTACTGAACCTAAACCCGAAACCACGTAGAAGGTTCAGGATTCATGGTTTGTAGCTCAGGGTCCCATCTCAACAGTTTTCTGCTTTCAGCATATGTGGAGATGCCATCGCATACTAGTCATCCAGGGTTCTCCTACCATACCCCTAAACCCTAAACCCCGCAACCTTCGACCCTAAACCCTAGGGGCCGGAACAGTTCTTCAGGGTCTAGAGGTTTAGGAGTTTAGGG
>CAJNIZ010047153.1:18963-37318 GCA_905231905.1 Symbiodinium pilosum | reverse complement strand
GAAACAACAAGGACCCAGTACTTTCATTCCCGTCGTCTAGGTGGTCCGGCTTCCCATAGTTCCAACTAGATAACGAGTATGCATTTGAGCTGTAGTCTAAACTCCCCTTAATAACCCCTAGAATACTCCCCTATCCACTCCCTTATATGACCCCCTGTAAGGAGTTGAGACTGTAGTTCATATGTTCTACCCAGAGCCTCCCTAGCTCATGTTTGATGCATAGCACGGACCGACGCAGCCATGGTGGAACGAATCACGTTGCCAGACTCTGACATTCCCTAGATCCGTCAAAGCATGATCAATGATCACGATGATCCCGCTAACACAATTGCAGGGATCACGAGTCTGTACCCCAAGCTTCAAAAAACGTGCCGATATCTCCAAGGCCTCAAGCCCCAAATCCATACTTCGGCCATAACTAATCTACCAAGGTGGATGCCGCCTTGTGGATGGGTGAATGGGTTGCCGAACTATTATGAGGGAGGTTTGCTCGGATGATGGGAACGCATCCTCCCAAGTCCTTCGGAAGCATGGGCAAGTAAACTCTCCCATACCCGTAACCCAAACCTGAACCCCAACCCATCCCCTGTTTTGAAACTGGTCTGTACAATCCCTGATCGTCCAGTACCTGGACCTCAAGTGTAGGCGAAATAATGTCCCAAAACCCCTCAAGATGGTCAAAAGACTCCTGCTCTCTATACACAATCCTTTTGGTGTTTGAAGTAAGGTTGCGCTATATATCCCCTAAAAAAGCGCAAAATTACACTCTACAACCCACTTTTTCCCTCCCCATTGGCTGCGACGCATACAGGGGAAACAGTTGTAAACACGAGCATCGCATCTCGAAAGCTGAAAATGCAACAAACCACCACTCCAAAAACGAAGAACGAATTGACCAACCAAGCCCCGTCACAAATGCAGAATGACCAAGATGCAAGTATACCCAACCAAGTGAGTTTCTGATGAGAGCCATTGCAAACAAGCAACACAACAAATCCCGGCCAAATCTCAGGAAGGCTGTTCTGGGAGCATTACACGTGCTCCTTTCCGCCGGCGGGAAGGAATTGAACAAGACGAGCGACATATAATTACCAACAAACCCATCAGCATTTAGAACCCTTTACGGGCCATAGTCTAAACTCCTAGTATCCCCTTAATAACCCCTATAGTAGTCGCCTATATAATCCCCTATATAACCTTCTTTAAGAGGTTTGGACTATAGCTCATACTATCCTAAACCCCGAAACGAATTGCCGGCCTCCTGCACAGCAGCTTCTGCCGCTGCCTGCTGCCTGACGTTTCGGCTGCTGTCAGACGAGTAATGGTGTGTAGGGGCTAGGGTATGGGATTACGGTCTAGGGTTTGGGATTTTGTGCACACTTGAGCCCGAATCTGCTTTGTAAACTCGGGATGTGATGCCGAAATGGGGTCAGCATTGTTCTTTCTCCTACTGTTCTGCCTACTGGCTTTCTAGTTAGTCACCATTTGTGTGTCCCCCTTTCGTTCTGAGGGCCCCTGCTCAGATTTTCATGACTGCTGAGGCATGTCAAACATCAGGATAAAGTTGGGCAGGACTTAGTAAGTAGGTTAACAACTCCCTATAACCTTATTTGAGCCTGCATACTAAATCCCCCTCCCCTGACATGCCAAGTAATGGCGGTAAAACAGAAGTTCTTTAGACAGTGGTACTGTAAGTACTCGCTCTCCCGCCGTGACCCTAAACTCTAAACCGTATGAGTACAGGCAGGGCGCGAGGTATAGAGTGTACGGCCTCTGCAGAGTTCAAGGTTTCAATGACGTAGTGGCCCTGGGGTAGGTAATGTGGGGAGTTCACACTATGGGGTTCCCTTCGGGATGCCCTGGGTGGTGACTGTGGCTGTGGCGGCGGCGGCAGAGGCGGTGCTGATGCCGCCGCCGCCGCCGCTGCTACTCCTACAGCAACCAACATCATGGTAATGGCTACCTGTTCCTCTAGCCTTGTCTCATGCGGCCATGCATTCTCAGCCTCACCATGATGCCTGCACAAAATTCTAAAGAATACGGCGCTCTCGAGTTGGGGGAAGACCAATCTAGGTATCAGTGTGCGCCATGCTTAATTCAGGACACGGGCAGTCAAGAAAACTGCACAACGTACTTGATGTAAGGTCAACAAACCGGAAACGTAGTTCTGATACCTTAACTAAGTAGTTGCCAGAATCTCTGAGTACCATGGAGGCGACAGCCCTCTTTTCTGTAAACGGAAGCGAAATCTCGGCCTCGCGAGGGCTGCCAACTTCCGATGCCTCGTGCTTCGGCCAGTAGTAGTGTGACTCTTATTAGTTCAAGGACCGCTAGCACAAGAATTATCATTGCCGCTCTTGTCTCTCATTTTTTACAAGTTTAAGCAGTATGCTTCCACCGAGGAATACTGCAGTAACAAGACACGATTGCAAAGCAATGCATACAAGAGAACTCTTCACTCTTCAAACTGAAATGAGCTATAGTCTAAACTCCTAGTATCCCCCTTAATAAACCCTGCAATACTCCCCTTTTTAATCCCCCATATAACCCCGTTTCAAGGAGTTTAGACTATAGCTCGACTGCTGTCGGGAGGTTTGGGAGAGATAAGAAACAAAGCAGCAGGGTTGGAGCCACCCTACCCTGGAATTGTGTTAAGGAACCTAATCTAAGTCACTATGTTGGGGAAACCTTATTAATCATTATATATATATATATACACCCACTATGGTAACGTCCCTCAGCAGCAACGCAGCATCTGGAATGCAATTCCGACTAAAAATCCTGCCCCTGAGTTCCGAGAGAACATGACAGTGGTAGCCAGATCTGCCTTTTTCTACTTGAAATTGAAGGTACTGTCCGCGCATGGCTTGGCTAAGTCGATAGTTGGACTGGAAAGGCCTCACCTGTGAGTCTGACTGCAAGCCCTTGATTGATAAGAGATCCCCATCCATTGGGCGGATTTTGCTTCAAGCCGCGGCACCACTGCACAGAGAGTTGATAGCAAGCCCTTTCAGTTTCTCAACCTACCAAGGAGCAGCTTCTGACTGAAGACTTCAACTCCTGAGGCGTCGTAGACGCCTAAGCCACGCAAAAATCCTGACACCCCCTCAATCCGCGCAAGCCCAAACCCTAGTGGACCCTTTGATTCTTCCGCAAAGATCTGATGATTGCCTTTCTAGTTTCCATTACTCCAATATAGCCCCAATATATCCGAGTCAGTTTAGAGTTCAGGGAAACGTGAAATTCCAAAGTAATTTGGGAGCCCAAAGGGGACTGTGCAAAAAAAGGCTACACTGTTGACTACACCGCAATGGGTCCTAGCAGCATACGACGTGGGACGAAAGTAGCGAATGTTTTGGGCACCCCGTTACGCCTAAAATGTATACCAACAGCTACGTAGACTCTGTAGGCATGGACTTCAATGCTAATTTTGGAGGGTAACCCCCGCCTAAACCCCTAAATCCCTTGCCCCTACACCCCTCAAAGCCCAAACCCTATAACCTTACCCCCTACAACCCTACAACCATATAACCTTAAACCCTTTATAACCCTACAACCCTGTAAACTGAAGCCCCCTAGAACCCTGCAGCCCTGATCCCTAGAACCGTATAACCCTTTAAGACAAGTCTACACCCCAACACTAAACCCCTAAACCCCCTGAACCCCAAACCCCTAAATCCTAAACCCTGAACTCCCTAAACCCTAACCCCTAAACGCCCCAACCCTAAAACCTAAACCCCCTAAACCCTAAACCCCTAAATGCCCAAACCCTAAACGCTGAACCCCCTGAACCCAAAGGAGCAAGAAGGCCTTGCTCTTCGACCACCCCGACGGGTGGGCTTCCTCCGGCCACTGTCTGGGCTGGCGGTGCTGGGACCCTGCAAGATGGTTGGCTTAGGGTTTAAGGATTAGGGTTTAGGGGTTTGGGGTTTAAGGATTAGAGTTTAGGGTTTTGGGTTTCAGGATTAGGGTTTAGGGGCTTAAGGTTTAAGGATTAGGTTTTAGGGTTGAAGGGTTTAGGGTTTAAGGTTTCGGATTTTGGGTTTAAGGTTTTAAGGACTGGGGTTCAGGGTTTAGGGTTTAAGGATTAAGGTTTAGGGGCTAAGGTTTAGGGTTTAAGGATTAGGGTTTAGGGTGTGGGTCTCATTTAGGGCCTATAGGGTTTAGGGATGAGGGTTTGGATGCACCAGATACAACTAGTGTTCGCATCTTCACTCTTTTTGGCGCAGTCCGAGGGACGTACTTTTCTGGAAATATTTTTCCAGAACACCATCAGAATGGCCGGCCATATATATGACCACTCAACTGAGTAAGGGGCCTTTTTCACAAGCGTCCAGTGCAAAAGGCATGCACTGGGAATCTCTGGCACAAGGCCAGGGCCCACTTCTTTTCTGGCCAAACTGATACACGCATATGCGCGAGACATCGAGTTCTGTTCCACGTCCCTCTACCACGGCGAAGCTGTAAAAGAGGAGTTGTAGGTAGCAGCTTTAGCTTCCGTTGTAGGTGAGCATTTAACAGAAGCCAATGTGGCCAAACCATCCTGCAAGTAGACACGTGCTGTGGACAGGGATTGCCACCGTCCACGCAGCAAAATTTGTTCAAGCGAGACGCCATGCTGGAGGAGAAAGGTACCTCCACCGCGGCGCAAAGAGTAGGGCTGAAAGCCCAGGGAGTCAACGTGAAACGTGTGACACAATTTACGGAAATCAGCACGAAATTTTTGGGGACTGTGAGGCCACAGAAGTCTTGCCAAATGATGGGACTCACGTATCTGCAACAGAGTCCGCAACGCGGCAAGGACTCCGCGGTCTGAGACAGTAACAGCCTCGAAAGCCTTGACGCGACGGCCGGATTTGGTTAGTTTGAGATTGAGAATGGCAGCTTTTTCTGAAACATGAATATCTTCGGCGCGTAGAGCTAGTAGCTCACCCGTACGGAGCAAACAGTGAAAGCCCAGCCCCACCAACACGCCCAGTGCGAGCTCGCCATGAAAAACGCACCATGCCAGAAAGGCAGATGCAAGTCGAGCAGGCAAGGGCGGGGCGCGGCAAGGGGGCTCAATTTTTCGCCACGCTCTGAAAAGGCGCCAGGAGTGATGGAGTTGACGACGGCACTGGGGCCATAGATGTTGCATCCCAGACAGGGCATCGCCAATAGTTCCTAAAGGCAGCCCTTGGCCCCAAGCCAGGTCAATCCAATCTGACAGGGCCCCGTCCACTTCTGAAAAGGAGCGAACGCCTTCTAAAAATGGTAGGACCAATCGTACAGCAGCCTGATATCTAAGGAGCGTGGCCAGTTTTATGGTCGCATTCCACAAGCTGACACCTCGTCGAGCTGCAGCGCGATCAGCATTGCTGAAAAGCTTTTTCATCACTCACGACTACCCTCATCCGCTGGCTTTTCTGTGCTATCCACGTGAGCCAGAATAAGCGTAATCCCCGTGGCCAAAACATGAGCTGCAATTTGCCGGGAAAGAGATCGAAGCATGAGCGAACTGGTTCGCCCTTTGCAAACGATCCCTAAGGTAACGAAACTATCCTCCAGGTGAACAACCCTTTTACCTAGGTGACCCGGCCTTTGCGCACGCCACTGAAGGCCAAGAAGAAGAGCACGCATTTCCAGGGCATTAATGCGGTGCTGGAACTGCCACTTTTTCGAGAAGACTTGCTTCCAGCTCCACCAGATGGCTTCAGTGCTTTGCCTCACGGACTTGGACGGCGTCATAAGCTCTCCTGTGGTGATCCGAACATCAGATCCTGTGTGGTTAGCTCCTAACGCCAGCTTATTGACAAGAAACTGAGCATCTTGTGGGGAGTCATCCTTGCCTTCAAACCCATAGTGCTTCCATCTTCCCATAGGGGCGGAGGCACCCGCACGTGAACAAGTGCCAGGCGCAAGTCCCATCAAGTCGACAATTTCTTGTGTTCCAGGCGGCGTCCGGATTGCACGGCACAACTGGCCAGCAACCCAGCCGAACGAGAGCATGCAGAAGCTGTCTCCTATCAGGCTCAACCGCTCATCTTCATAACGCACGGGGCTCTTCTTGATCTCGGAAGCCGCCAAACAGAACCGCGTGTGCTGAGCCCCAAATCCCATTAGGATCTCTCGCTCTCCTGAATTAACGTAGCGGAGCACAGTACCATCAGTCAACATGAACTGCTCCTTATATTGGTATGGCGGAAAGCGAAACTCATCATCCGCCCATCTGCCTTGGGCATCCCATGGCGTCCGTCGGAGCCCAGCAGGAACTGGAGGGGGTTGCTCACGTCTAATGGATTTCATGAAAGTTGGCAACGGACACGAGGGGTCAACCCTGTTCCAGCCAGGCTGAATCCATTGAGACTCCGCAACCCCAGTAGCAGTCATGGTAACTTCCACAAAGCCTTTGTGCTGTACCAATTCGCACCCCTCAGTACGGGAAGGTTGCTCAGAGATCCAAGCAAATCTAGGACGGGAATAAGGAGGCGGGTCACGCCTCAAAGGAAGGACTTCGAGAACTGAGCTGATCTCATCCCGCGCATCGGGATCCATGGAGGCGACGTTCTCAACGACCCATTTGACTGAAGCCACAGGCGCAAAGATTTCTTGAACAATTTGGATAATCTCGACCAACCTCCAGAACAGTTTCGGCCCTGGTCCTTCAAGGTTTTTCCGCCCTGCACGTGCAGATGAAAGATGGACACAAGGGAACCCCCCCCAAACATGCACTTCATTGCCCATTGGGCAGAGCATGAGCCAACTAAGAACCATGGCCTTATCCACCAAGTTAACGTCCTCCACGGCAAGGCATCGCGGCCATGCACGGAGAGTCACCCTGTTTGCAGGTTTGTGGCACTCGACTGCCACCAACCCCAATGGATGGATGCCCAGCAAGTCGTATGCCCTGAAGGCCCCACCAATGCCATTAAATAGGGAGATCACCAATAAGTTGGGCTCAAGGGGGGCATTCCCCGTTTGAAGTAGCGAGCTGTAGGATTTACCAGACCAGGTCAGGCCCTTGGACACACAAACAGCGCCACCCCGTTCTGAGGCATCAGTAGCCACAACCTCAGCACGCAAAGCTTTTCTGAGATTACAGCTCGCCAAGGGACACAACATCACGGCCATAACCAGCTCCACCCCTGCACGCCGCCGGGCAGCCAGGGAGCAGCCAGGCATGGCAGCCCGCGCCAAAGACAGCAAACAGTGGCCTGCGAAACTGGGCCAGAAACGCCCATCGTCCACCCAAGACTTGAATCCGTTTCGGAGTCACGCTCTTCGAAAGCAGGGCCACCGCGATTGAACCAACCGCTGTCTTCCACAAACGGGTGGTTCCTCCAAGGAGTCTGCCTAACTCCCCATCAATCTCAGCTCCCAATTCATGGGCAACTCCTGCGGCCTCAACATCTTTGTCCACCGCGCAGAGGATGCCGAAACTCTCCCATCCAGCATGTGCGTCCTCAAAGAAGCGTTTCCCATCACCAGACGAGTTTCTGGGTCCAACAACCTCACAGGAGATGAAGTTGTCTAGGTATACTTGCCACCAACCATGCTCGCCGCCTTGGCGCCAGCAGTGGGCAAGCCAATTAGGAACCATGCGGTCTTTCCTCACTTCATGCGACTCAGGCAGCCGGGACTCCAGCAGGACTCTACGGCTGAGGCACTGCATAACGCCCACTGCTGATTTCCAGCCCATGGGCAACGTGCAACATGCAATGGTGTATCGCTCATCAGAAGGAAGTCCCAACTCACGCCCCGACAGGTCAAAGTTGAGACAGAACCACGGAAGCCAAACATCAGGCAGAGCAAACAAATAGAAAGCACACGCCATGTTGCACTGGTATGCAAGCAAATTCTCGCCATCACCCAAAATGATCGACTGCCATTTCGTGATCGAAGGAAGGCAATTGATGTGGCCACCGATGACCCTTTGAATCCGGTTGCTTGGAATCAAGTTGATAATAGTCCTGAGGATGGGCCTGCCACCCTTGAGGTACTTCGGTTTTGGCACGCCAAATAACCCGTTGAGAATGGCCTTACCCTGGAACCGTCCGACTTCACACCTTCGGATTGGTTTACACACTCCCCTAGCTACCAAAAGCCTAGCCACTGCAGAGGAAGCCCCAGCCTCTACATGAACTGCAGCTTGGCACGGGCCTTCCTCTACCTCCTCAATCGGCAGAAAGGAAAGAGTGGGGTCCGAAAGAAACAGCTTGGTTCCAGGATCAACTAAATCAAAAGCCGAGACTCGGCCACCTGCACCAACCGGAGGCAGCCCCGGCTCCATCTGATCCACTGTCAGCGGCCTCATCGGCAGAACTTCTTCACCAGAATAGTTAAGTACCGCAGCGTCAACCTCATGCATCACATCCGAGGGCAGAAGCTTACCACAAAAGTCAGAATCTCTTAGCAAAAAGGACTGAACCTCAGATCTAAGAAGCCTCTCTACCTCACAACTGCCACCAAGCCAGTTAATGGCACAAACTGTACAGAAAAACCAAGCATCCTGTACAAGCTCGGCATCAAACATCTTTCCACTCCAAACCCTTCAAGCGCCAAACTGTACAGCTGGGGCCGACCTGCAGGGGCAGAAGTGATCTGTGCCTTGACGACCACTCCTGAGGACTGCGCCCTTTCCCCAAAAGCGGCACTAAAAGGTCTCGAGGCGCCGTTCAAAAAAACCCATGCAAGCCACGCTCCCAGCGACCCAAAGGAGCTGACACCCTCTGGCCAGCCGCCTGCGTCCTCTCCCGCCGGCACGCGAGCCCCGCCCAGGATCCCCACAAGAAACCCCCGGCACGGGCTCACAGCCCACAGATCGAGGTGCGGCAGCGGCCGGAGGGGCCCCAAAGCTCACTTCTTCGCCTTCGTGTCGGCCTTCTCCTTCTCCTTCTCGGTCTCTTTCTCCTTGTCCGGGGCTTTCCACCAGCTCTTCCCTTTCTTTCCTTTTCCTTTTCCTTTCCCTTTCCATGAAGTCGTCCAGGCGTCTTGATTGTCGTACGCTTTGCCTTTGCCGCTCCACGAAGTCCAGCCCTGCTCGGATTTGGCAACAAGGCGGGCATGTTTTTGAGCAGCAAGGAGGGTTTCCGGACGAGCGAGGTTGCCGGAGTCCATCGTTTCCACTTCCAGAAACTTTGCCGTACTCCAGCTTCCGCTGGAGGCCGCGACCTCTAAGGCCATGATGCGCCCCGCGAGGGCATCGGCCACTTCGCTGATCCGTCCCTGCTGCAGTAAGTCTGAGCATCGGACCAGCAAATATAGCTCGTGAAGGTCTCGAGGTCTGCTGGCAAACTTCTCCTTCCAAAACAGCTGGAAGAACAGCGTCAGCTTCACCTCCCCTTCCGACCTCAAGCTGGCGGCCCCGCGTCCTTCGCCGGCCTCTCTCTCGGAGAGCATGCCCCTTGCATGGGCCAGGAGCTCCTCCATGACCGCCCCCGGCTTCCTTTCCGCCTTCTTGCGGATCGGGGGGACCAGCTCCCGTTCGTCCGAGCTTGTACTGCTCGTCTTCGAGGATCGGCTTGAGTCGCTTGACTCTCCGTCGCTTCCTCCCTTTCTTTTCTTTTTCTTTTTCTTTCCCTTTTTCTTCTTCCTCCAAAAAGTCTCCGGATCCAGATCGCTTCCGCTCCAGGTCCCGGGCCACGATCCTGTCTCCCAAAAGTGTCCTTCACCGAGCGAGGACTTCCGGCGCTTCAGCTTCCGCCCAGGCTTGGACTGGCTGTCCACATCCACCACCTCCGGCTTCACAGCCAGCGCCAGCCGGGGCGCTCCATCCGTGTTCGGGGACGGCAGCTCCTCCGCGGCTCGCCGCTTGCGACCAGAACTCTTTGGGGCTGGGGCCTTTCCCGTTGGCTCCTCGCTGGCACCGAGCTTGGTCGTGAAAGCGGAGTTGAACGCCTTCCCCCTCGTAGGACAGCGGGGGGTACAGCATCAACTCATCGATGTGTACCACCCCTTCCTCGTCGGAGTGGACCTCGCAAAGCCTCCGCCCTGTAAGGCATAGATGAATCCGGCCTCCCTGAAGAGTCGCCCGAGCTCCCGGTGCCGCCCTGGCGGTTCCCGGTCGTTGGTTGCCAGGTATTGCGCCGTGTAGAGCCTTTCGCTCAGCCTGGCAGAGATTCCCAAAACCGCAACCGGACGAGGGACTCCACCCGGCAAGGGCTCCAGCAAGGCTTCTATCACCGCGCCTTCCTGGAGTTCTAGCGAGGCCCAGGAGCCAGGGCTTTCCCACGAGTACGGCAGGCCGAGGCTTCCCATATCTTCTTCCTCTCCATTCTCCTCTTCTCTCTCTTTCTCTCCAGCCTCCTCGCCATAGGGGGCGCTTTCTCCGGACATCACGCCAGCCGGTCTCTCCAACGCTGCCTCTTCGGGAAGTCCAAATCTTCCTGGGACAGCCGCCGGTGACTCAGCGCCCCGGTCGCGCTTGTCCTTCTTTTTCTTATTCTTTTTCTTCAACGAGCCAGCCCCACGTAGCTCTTCCACCTCCAGCTCTCGCTTGCGGGGCGCCTCCCTCAGCACCAAGTCTGGCGCTCGCACCACCGGTTCCGGCGGAGGGGCCGAACTCTTGGCAGCGGTGCCCAGATCTGGCCCAGGATCCTCTGCCTTTACCTCCTCCTCCAGAACAGGCCCAACTTCTCGAACACCTGCTCCAGGCTCCACCACCGGCGCAGCAGCAGGCGCCGCGAGACCAGGAGTTGGGCCTGTAACCGCCGCCTCGCCGCCCACCTCCCCAGCCGGTCCCGGAGGATCAGCGCGGGCAGGAGGGGCAGCAGCCGCGGGGCTCCTGGCCGCTCCCGGCTCAAAGTCGAGCTGGTACCGAGCCTGCTCAGTAATCAGCCCAGGTCCAAGCTCACCCAGCCTTTTGACGTGCTGGGTGGCACTCAGTAAGATTTCCTCAGCCAGGTTCCGGGCTCCTTGGTCTGGCCACCGCCGCCGAGCTGTGCCACCTCTAGAGCCCGGCACTCCAGACACCAAGTGTCGCCAGGAGAGCGCAGGCCCTGGCGACACTTATTGCAGGACGTAAGCTTGAGCTCAAATGAGCTGCGCTCCACATACAAAAAACATTGCGACACTCACACTAACATTCGACACGAATATCATGTTTCAGACACGGTGCATCAGTACTTCTGTGGGAATTCTGTAGGTACGTTTTGGGGGTGTATACGTGCAGGAGCCCAGGGAGTTTCGGATCCTAAGAAGCTTACAACGTTGGATGCGCAAGCGGCTCCAATATGCAGTGGCAATACTTCTTAGAGGCTCAGAGGGCTGATTCAGCCTTGTACAGAGGCTTGTAAGCAGGTCAACCCACTTAGGGAACTTTCCAACATTTTCCAACGAATTAAAACCTAATATTACTTACCACATCCCGTAAGCCTTCAAGTACGTAGGCATCGGCTGAGGGATTTAGCACAGCGAGTGTGGCAGGGATCATCCTAGCACTGCATGGGGACCTTAAGGGTCTTTCGACCATATGAACACTGGAGACATGCTTGGTAGCTGCTCTCCAACTCCATTGTCTACTCCTCCAAAATCTGAAACCCAATCCTAAGCCCTGAAACTGAATCCTCTAAACCCTAAACCCTAAATCCTCAACCCTAAGCCCTGGTTCCCAAACCCTTTGGGTTTACATTTACCAGGTGCCTCCCCTTCACTGTCATCCTCTCCACTTTCGCCGTCAGCCTCAGTTCGCTGGGTCGTTATTCTGGCTCGTATATATACATACACACACACACATATATATATATATGTAAAGACCTGTGCGTGTGTGCATGTATGAAAGTTATGGGGGTTATACGTACATACATATGTATAGGAATTGCACACACATAATTACATATATAGATATCTGTTTGTGCGTGTGTATGCTACAGGGATAATGACGTAAAATAAAACGGAAACTGCTCCTTCGGGTTTAGGATTAAGGGTTTACGGATATTATCCCGCTCTGGCTGAGGTACGTTTAAATTGGATGCTCCACCGCAGGGTTTTCTGTATCATGTAGGAGCAAGCCAAAACTGCAAAGGAAAACCAAGAATGTCGGAAAATGCTGCTTCATGAGATTGCACTGTGTTTTTCCCTAAACCCTAAACCCTATACCCCATACCCCTATACCCCTATATGGCTTATCAACTCTTGAAAGCATTCCCAACCCTGAGCCCTAAACCCTAAATCCTCATTACTTTCAACGATGGCTCGGTGTCAGGGGCAGTCCGGCAGGATTGTTCGGCATTTGGTTGAGTGTGCAGGGGCTCAGGTTCTTCTCGCGTCATGCCCACTTTATGGGAGTTTAGCAAAATGAGGGCTGCCCGTTTTGCGGGGGTCCTAGAATAAGGGTTGTAACGTTCTGGGATCTAGATTGCCGTCCCTTGATTGTGGGAAACTACCATTTTCTAGCATGCCTTGAAAAAAGCGAGAGAGCAAGCAACTTAAACCCAAACCCTGAAGCTTGTTAGAGAAAGCAACTTGAAACATCCGCGCAGCTAGAATTTAGGACTAGCCATGCCGAAGGAACGCAGCCACCTCACTAGCAGAGTTGCAGGAACCTCACACCCTACACTATGTGGCTTACGCTTTTTTAGGGTTTAGGATTTAGGGTTGAGGGTTTAGGCTTTTCGAGACAGGAGGTGGCTGAATACAAGTATGACAATGCACTTTGCATTTCCTGCCACTCACTGCGTCTACATGTTCAAAAGTGCTGGGTCCCCTGTTGTTACTTTAAAACCTGCCAAACGCCTTACAGTTTAGAGTTTAGGGTTTCCATAATATAGTATAAACTACAGAACATAATACAGCATCCTGATGAAAGGGAATTGTGGTCGCTTGAGTTTCAGAACCCCGCAATACGGAACTGACTTTTAACGCAATGCTGTCATGAAGCTAATCGATACAACTTAAAACTGCGAAGCTACTTCCCTATTCCAGTGATTGCGTTCTTTAAAAAACATGTAGAACCTGCCTTAAAGAGGGATCCAATCTGGCTGCATAGATAAAGACAGGGGCCAGGCTGGTCGATTTCCTGAACCTCAGCACTTGCAAGGCTCTGAAAAGCCCCGTGTCAACGTGCAGATTTCTTACAGCAGAGTTTTTCATCATTCCCCAATTATTCCCCAAAGTACCATTGCCTCCGTCTTCTAGTCACCAACACGGTCCTGTTCACATGTGCGCTTGAGATCTCCATTCGATGTGGAGCCAAGACAATTCGATGTCCTCACTGACAATCCCGTCAGAGAGTGGGGATGCTCCCAAATCTAAAGCTCACAAGGTGAGCAAGACTTTGATATATATATATAGACATATATATATATACATATAAAAACCAGTCAGCCAGTTTTCGATTGATCCACATGGCAACTTTGGGATGCTCTCTACTTGCAAGTTCAGGGCTTTTTCTACCTGGCGTTGTCAATACATATGGGAGTGATAGCTATTCTACAGACTTTTACAAGCAGGTTCCGTAAAGATTGGTAAATTCTACGTCATGCTTGAACTGGCTTGTCCAGTTTGCTGGGTTCATGCTGCACTGAAATCATGTAGTTTTGGAGATTCATAGAGCCTGCCAAACTGAGTTAAATGGACTTTGCAAGAACGTAGCACTCAAACCAGACACCCTATGATTCCATACATTCCCCTTCAGGGTTTGTGAGCTTAGAGTTCCCTCCTGTCAAGGTGGCACCCAAGCCCGAAACCCCACTTATTGCCAGAATCTTGCGCGTGGGGCCATGCCCTGTGAAGTGGGGTAATGAGGGTTTAGGGTTTAGGGGTTTGAAGCAAGTTTTGCGTCACTCTTTTTCCTGCTTTCGGGGGCTTGGATAGTCGCTCTGTTGCTACAGCGCGCGCCGCTGCAGTCTTGCCTCGCCGATCACTCAGGATTGTCCTTCAAGAGTGCCTGGGAGACCATCGTAGCAGAATCAGAAAAACAATCTTGGGTCAATCCCCCACCCAGTAAAAGGTATCGCAAAGGGCTCTTGTAGGGTTTTTAAAGCCCTATTAACTCCATATTTGCGGGCTATCACTGTAGGGGGGATTGACCTAGTGACAACCATGAGAACAATGGCCACACAAGGAGTCAGATATCTGAACACCAATTAAGCCCTAAACCTGGAGCCGGAACCCTGGATCTAAATACCATGGACAGGCACCCCGCCACAGCAGCAAAAGTACGAGAAATAGGCCCGCAACGAGATTTAGGATGGAATCGGAAGATGAGAGTTTGCGGCGACCCGAAACCCTGAACTGCGGCATTACCAGTTCAGAATCCCGGCAGCAGGCAGTTCAGTTTGATGCTCACACTGAGCCAAAGAATCCGCAAATAGGGGCTAGGGTTTAGGGTTTGAGGTGTTTGCCCCGGCATGCAGTCTTGGAAACTACTGTCTACTTCAAGTGATTACCTTTTCTTTGAAGAAGTTCTTATTCTCATGAAGCTCATCTAGTGGTGTCATGATTTGCTTTACGCTCCTCGATTCTGGACACCAAGCCAACCAGACCATGAAACTGGAACCTTAAGCCCTATAGCCTCTAAACCCGAGGCTCTGTACAACCCTAAGCTGCAAAGGAACCCTAAACTTACTGGGGGTTAGTAGTGAATAAGGGAATTTGTTATGTAGGGCTTATCTTCCCTTATCCTTACTGACCCCCAGTAAGTAAACCAGTCAGGGATGCGAAGCGACTCCATCTCGTCCCAAGGTATCAGCTCTGAATCAGCTGCTTGCAGCCAGTATCTGAGTCTTTGGTTTTGGGGTTTAGGGAGAGTTTAGGGTTTGGGGTTTAGGGTTTAAGGGTTTAGGATTTAGGAAACTTGCCAACATCTATTTCCATGAGCAGCCTATCAGCAACTGTTGAGCTATCGAGGTTTCAACGCTCCCATGCCGCAAGCGGAGGTTCTTCCTACTGGTCCAGGGAAACTGAAGTGTTGCTTCAGGGTATAGTTTAGGATTTCGGGTGTTGAGGTTTATAACCACAACTTGGATACCCTTCAGGCAGAACCCAACGGAGATGCCATGTCTGACTTGGCCTGATTAACTTGGGGGACGTCTGCCTTTGCTGTCCTTGATGAAGGACAGTTGCAGTTTTCAATAGACTTAGGGGGGATTCAACGCCCTTGGTCTACCCTAAAACCTACAAATTTCTTTTTGAGGGGCTCCTAAGGCCTGATGGGCGTGTTCCTGAACTCAGACAGGATGCTCCTGCGCTGACGCAGACTCCACATTCTGTGGGCCTGGGACGTTCTGTGACAACGTAATTACGTCCGTTCGGAAGCCTTGCCTAAAGGTTTCCCAGATTAGGGGTACCTTTTTGGGGTCCATGAATAAAAAAAAGTGTATAGTATTTCTTGCTCTATACTGGGGTTCCTTCCCGTTTATTACTCTGGGAAACTACCATATGCAACGGGATCCTTGTTGTTCCGCCCAAAAATGAATCCCTTATTCTCAGACATCACAAATTTCAGAGCTTGCCCACAAACACTAAACCCTAAACCCTAGGGTTTAGGGTTCAAATCTGGCAAAGGAGCTTCTGGCTGGAGTGCTTGCGCTGCAGATTATAGGTGTAACAACAATCATACTTGCAGCATGTCAGAGACGGACTTCTAAAGGGCACTAAGACATTAGAAGTATTTGCATAGTACTTTTACTATTGCTATGAATGATGATGACTGCTATTGTTACTGCTTGGAGGGTCAGGGGGATTTAGCAAGCAGGTAAATAGCCCCTGTAACCCATTTAACAACCCTAGATATCCCCCTTGTTAACCTGCTCACTAAATACCCCTGACCCCCCAAGTGCTAACATCACTACTATTCCTCTTTACGATTATTGCTATTCTTCCGAGTAAGAATTCTGCGTCCTGCCATTTCATGATCAACCATGGAACCCGAAACTCAGGGGGAGCTATCCAAGATCGACATCGGCCTGAGAACTATCCAATGGGATCTGCCGGGAACTCCGCTTGACCATGTTGCAACAGCCTTCCCTGACATAATGCCAAAGCCTGCAAGCCATGGCAGCACACAGACAATGCGGAAGGGTACTAGAAATCATGCGTGAGCCTAAGCACCCTTAACCTTGGGAATTATGGTACTATGGTATACCAGGCCATGCAGGATTTTTAGTATCAGCAGCAGGTTAAAGTGAGGGCAACACGTAGGCTCTCCAGTGCTCCACACAGATCGGCAGGTAGGGCCATGCATGCCTCCTGTTTTGTGTCCATGGCTGGGTACAAAACAGCTAGCTGGCAGGAAAGGAAGAGCAAACTAATGTAGACCCGTGATTAATAAAACCCTTCTGTTAAGGGCCTTATTATTAGTATTCCTATTCGAATCCACATTAAGGGGAGGGAGTCTATTAAGTAGGGGTCTACATTATCAGTAAGTTAAATACAAGATAATGAACTTTTGCCGCCCCATTGCACCAGCGCGGGCGGGCGTGCACGCGCAGGCTCGTAAAGCGAACTATTGCAGACAGAGGCATACCAAGACTGATGGTAAACAAACAACATGCCGTGAGCTAGTCTAAACTCTTTAAAGGGGGGTTAAATAGTGTGTTTTTATGGGGGAGTATTATAGGGGTTATCAAGGGACGCGAAATCATACGCTTGTCTTTGCCTTTCCGTCCTGCGCTTCTCTACTCCCAGAGAAGCATCATGCTGTTGATCATTCTTGTCAATCTCATCAAATCGCATTGCTGGTTCATTTCTCTAATGGCCAGCCTTATGCATATTTAACCCAATGAACACAACAACCACCCTAAACCCTAAACCCTGAACCCTAAACCCTAAACCCTAAAGTATCCTAAAGTCCTTCTGCGAGCCATCCAAGTCCAGGAAGGCCAAGCGATAGCGATGCAAGAAATTGCGCGGGCACCTGAAGTTGGCCAGCAAAGTTGACGGAATTAAGTTAAAAGGATGAGGGTTTAGGGTTTAGGGTTTAGGGATGAGGGTTTAGGGTTTAGGGTTTAGACACGCGCATCGCACACTGCAAGCACGGCTACAAACGTTCAGGTCGGCACTTCGCTACACTAAGCTGAACAAACGCAACAACTAGCAAGAACAGGACTCAGCGAGCATCACAGAAACACTCACTTCACTGCCTGATCAAGCGCTACACCAGAGCCCCCTCAGTAGAACTTCCGGAGCCACAGGCGGGCGCATCAAACCCGCGTTACAGGGAGCTTCAACGGCTCTGCCAGCTGCACGGTTTTGATCATTCCAGCATCAATTCTTTGTTGCAGGTTCCAGCTTACCACCGGTTTAGGGTTCAGGGCTTTAGGGTTTAGGGGTTCAGGGTTCAGGGTTGAGGGTTTAGGGTTCAGGGTTCAGGGTTTTAGGGTGTTAGGGTTCAGGGTTTAGGGTTCAGGGTTTAGGGTGTTAGCGGGTCAAGGGAACTAAGTAAGTAGGTTAGTTAGGGGATAACTAGGGTTATTGTTCATGGGTAATCGGGTTTAGTGATCTCCTTACTAAGTTCCCCTGACCCTCCACGCATTTGGCTTGAGAATGGGGAGCTATTTCCAAAATTAGCTGGCCCAAAATTGTTATTATCCTTATTGCAGTAGGGCCAATGTAGGGCTTAGGGTTTAGGGTAGATTGGGTCCTGCCCTCGCCCATTAACAGTCCATAATGGGGTCATACCTAGGGCCCAAAATACATCTATTATAAATAGTATCCAGCTGTTAACGAGTGGGCGCACTACTGAAATTATAACACCACTTGCAAGGACTCCCCCAAAAGGAAGTCTTATTGTTGGAAACCCCACATCCTCAGACGCTGACCACTGCGCATCTTTCTGGAAGACATCTGCCGCAGTGTATTTCCCGTCGCACACCTGCACCCAATGGAAATCTCAATAAGCCCTAGGCTCAATTCCTAGACAAAAAGCACACGCCGAACTTTTTGCTGAGCCTTACTTGGGTGGTCAGGGGGATTTAGTAAGTGGGTCAATAAGGGGATAACTGGGGTAGCTATATGGGCTATAGGGGTTCTTAATTTAACCTACTTACTAAAGTCCCCCTGACCCTCCCAGTATCCTATGCTTACATGCTGGTGACAGGAGCGGTCTTGGGAGTTGCTTTGTCTTGGGCGCCTGGTGTCGCGCAATTTGGGCGTCGGTTCGGGGACCGTTTTCAACCAATAGTAATAGTAATAGTAATTAGTAATAGTAAAAGTAATAGTAATCGTAATATTAAGAATAGCATTGATATTGTTAATCGTCGTCGTCGTCGTCGTCGTCGTCGTCGTCGTCGTCGTCGTCGTCGTCGTCGTCGTCGTCGTCGTCGTCGTCGTCGTCGTCGTCGTCGCGTCGTCGTCGCGTCGTCGTCGCGTCGTCGTGGCGTCGTCGTGGCGTCGTCGTGGCGTCGTCGTTGCGTCGTCGTCGTCGTCGTCGCGTCGT
>CAJNIZ010047153.1:0-18863 GCA_905231905.1 Symbiodinium pilosum | reverse complement strand
CGTCGTCGTCGTCGTCGTCGTAGCGTAGTAGTAGTAGTAGTAGTAGTAGTATAGTAGTGATTCGTGGCAGCATTTGATGGGGAAAGCCGACAGTGGCGCTCGCGAACCTCAATACCCAACGCACCGACAATGTTTTCTGCAGCTCAGGAGCAGTGGGATGGCCCACGAAGGCCAAGTGCGTTCGAATTTGGTGCCGCCTTCAGCCACAATGTAGGGTTTAGGGTTTAGGGTTTAGGGTAAGTGGAATCTTCCAAAGAGCTAGCTCTTTGTGAGATCTTAATCTTACCCTGGCACAGCTCCAACATGTCAAAGGGTATAATCCTGGAACCCTGAAACCCTAAACCACTGTTAGAGTAAGGTTGAGGCTGTCAGACTTGCTCCGAAGTGCGCTAAAGACTGCCTGCTCACCGTCTCCACTAGTTTTCCCTGTGCTTGTGCGTTCGAGCCTCCATTACTCCAACTATCTTACTTTAACTGCTTCTTATTATATGCTATTCTTGTGCTTATGATCACTTGTATTGTTTGTAGTACGCGCTTACATGTCAAGCTCGCAAGATCAAGGTCCTGACGTCTCAATTATTGGGACCCCTCCAGGATCCAAATGATGGCTGAAAGTGGACGGCTGAACATCTTTGTCTATACTGAACGTCAGGCTTAACGAGGTCGCAGGCGAGGATCAGTCAAAGACTTACGTAGGCTGCTCCAACGCTGCATACCCGGCTTGCAGGGTCAATGTAAATCCAAGAACCCCTTGCACATGTGCATCCTAATTAATAGAGACCCTAATCATCCCCTTTACTCCCGGAGGTCTCCTGGAATACTGTATGGGACGAAATAATCACCACTCCCTGTTTAACCCCCGTTTTGGTTCCGTCTTCCATGTGTATATACATATATATATATACATGTGTATATATATATATATACCCATATGACCGCTGGAAAGGGACATCGTAGAAGACTTTGCTCAGCCTCATACATTACCTACCCCTAAAACCGTAAACCCTAAATCATCCTACCCAAAGCCTCCCCGTCCGGATGCGGATGCCCACCAAGCTGTACCGAACACCCTGGAGATCGTAGTGCCTGGAAGCAGTCCAGACATGAAGGGGTCCCTATGATAGGGTATATGTATATATTGTGGCCCACCCTCATGATCTACCTCCAGCTCTTATGAGCTTATACATATATATATATACATATTTATTCCTAAGCCCTATACCCTAAACACATATTGATTGAGGTCTATACTTAGGCTCCCAATTTATGGAAACCCTTCAAATAATTTCCTGCAAGGGCCCAGGGCCTGGTCTCAATGCAGCTGTAGGTTCTAGGATTTAGGTGCGGTCAAATGATGCTGGCAAATGCGCGACATGTCATAGGATTCATAGGCTTAGTAGGTGTCCGGTATCTAGATCTTTCCCAAAGTTACCCTAAACCCTAAACCTGAAACCCTAAAACCTACCTTAAACCCTAAGCCCTGAAAGGTTGCAAGTTACCTACTTAAACCCCCAACCATAAACCCTAAACCTTTGACCCCAAACACTGACAGGTTGCAGGTTCCCCACACTGGACAGCTAAGGTTGTAGTCTCCCCCAGGCACCAGTTGAGCTCCCAATAGAGCACCCTTTTTGGGTCTAGGGTTTAGGGTTTTGGGTTTGGAGTCTAGGGTAGTACCGTACCACCGTGGGAAGGTGCTGTGTCTTCAAACTAAGTGGATGACATCTTTGGATTGCCTGTAAACTATATTCTCCTGAGACCTATATCAAAAATGTGTTGAATAGTGATTCCTTAGGGCTATACTTTACTAAAAATAGTAAAACACCCAAGGAGACTACTGTAAAGTTTGGGAAGGCATGAAGTATCACTCTTTCCTGCTTCCAGGATGCCCGAGTGTCTTCACTCCAGTCACGGAAGGCCTGCGCGGCTTAGGGTTTACAGCCCCCCTCAAGTAGATAGAATATGGCTTTGGGCATATTAAAAAAATCCCATAGACCCCAGATTCTATCTGCTTTAGGGGGACGGTAGGTTTCAAGTTTACTGAGCTTTTGGGGTCCCAGCTATGGGGCTGCAAATCGTCTTTCTTGGCGGCTTCCATCTTGCCACAGGACATACTTGATTTGAGCAAATACGGGTTATGATTCCGAACATATGCGGTCTGCTTTGCGGCACGTGCTAAACGCCCCTATAAAAGAAAATAAAGAAGAGAATTTTGGTAGCCTAAACCCCTCTACTAAGGACCCTATCTTAGTCAGATGATAATTAGGACCCTATCTTAGTCAGATGATAATTCGTTGTTTGGGGAGGGGGGGTAAACCAACCTCTCCTGCTCAGATCCTTCTGGCCCTTAAAGCATACAAGAGACGTTCGGAGGTCTCTCACCCCGCGATGCTGCCGCGCCCGGCCCCGCAAAGTCCCGTCAGAATCTCGTTTCGCTTTTGCAGGGTTCACCTGTAACCCCATTCCATACAGCTTAATGGGTTATACTTGTGAATTATAGGGGGTAATGACTGAAAAACTGTGGGTAATCAGGGATAAACCCTAAACCCTAAACCTCGCTGCCCCATCCACTCGGGGTGCTGCTCATGCGGCTGATGTGGCAATAATTAGGGAGCCCAATATCCCTCAATCAGGGAGTATAGCTTAAATCCTAGTAGGGTTCTAGTATCTTTTGGGGGGGAATGTAAGCTAAACCATGGTAAGGATCTTGATGTCAGGGAACATAGCTTAAATCATGGCAGGATCCTAATGTCATTGGGAATATTCCTTACTTAAGGGGCCTTGGGCTCTCTGGGTACTTCTGGCAGGGGTTGCACACATGGCGGCTACCCATACAGCTGCGCGCGAGCTTGGTAAAGATCGTTTGTGGGCTGATGGGTTTAGGGTTTAGGCCTTACCTTGCATTTTAGGGGTTAGGGTTTAGGGTATACTAGACAGTCCTATGGGCTTAGGATTCTTTAGGGTTTAATCTTGCACTATTCTAGAAAGTTCTATAGGCTTAGCGTTTACGGTTCATCTTGCACTACCCTTTCAAGTTCTGTGAGTGTAGGGTTAACGTTGCCCTACTCTAGAGGTGTATATAATATCAAGGATGGCGGTGTGCTGAATATTGGGCAAAAGGATGGCTGATGACTCGCTATTGGTAGCCTGATTGTTATCATGATTTCTGGTGCCTAGCAGGAAATGGCAGAATGGATTGTAGGGGTTCTCCTATGGTTATATGACGGCATCCTTTACCCCACTCCCTGACAAGCACCAGGTGGATTCTCCTCCATGTGGACACGCAAGCCGCTGATGGTGACTGTAAGGGCTAAAGTGTTTATATTAGGGTCCCTGGATCCTCTCATTTTCGTGCCGTATATCTTTCTTACGGGGTGGGGGGCGCTACCTAAGTTATTCTCATTATACGGTCTTATCATTTTCATTCAGGGCCTCCCTAAACCCTTTAAACTCTAAACCCTAAACCCTAAACTCAAAACCCTAAACTCAAAACCCGAAACTGGGGCCTCCCTGTCCGGGATACACGGCTTGGCTGGTTGCCATGGGGCCGCCAGTGCAAAATGCGAGCCTCGCAGGCCGTGTGTGTGTGTGTTTAGGGTTTAGGGTGTAGACTTTAGATTTTGGAGTTCAGTGTTTAGAGTTTAGTGTTTAGGGTTTAAGGCTGCAGGGGTTTAGGGGTGTAGAGATTTACGGGTTTAGAGTTTAGGGGTGTAGGGGTTAAGGCTGTAATTTGGGATTTAGGGCTGTAGGGGTTTCTGGGTTTAGAGTTTAGGGGTGTAGGGTTTACGGATCCAGAGCTTGCAGTTTAGACTCTCAAGTGGCCAGCGATTGGAAGCATGTGACCCATTATATAGGGCAGACGAGATGGGATTACCACAAAGAACGTAGAGCAACATCTAGGATTGCCACACAGAACACATAAGGCTACATCATAGACTGCCTGGGATTGCTGCAGGGGATACAAAGGACTAATTTGAATCACTACGTGGAACATGAACGGGTTTCCTTGACAGTTCTCGACATGCAGACGACTTCTCTTTTCTGGGAAAAAAGCTTGAAATTCACATGCTGGTGATAACCATCTGGCAAAAAGACGGATTATGTCTCAAGCGGAAGACCCTGCTACGCCCCTAAGATAATCTCACTCTAAATGCCGGAGTCCCGCGAAAAAGGCATTCAATTGGAAATGACTCATACCAAAGAACCTGTGCCCGTGCAACTATAGATTACATGCAAATGAAGTAAACCTCTTCTTGAAACAACTACCCCCTGACACTAATTGTTGCCTCTGTTCTAGAATGGTGCTAGATTGGGGGTGCTCATTGTTAGGGGTGTGGGGGGCGGGGTTTAGTGTTAGGGGGAGGGGATGAGTGTCCCACATGCTCTTATCAACCGGCAAAATGTGATTGATGTTCGGTTGAAATATACTCAAGGTCCTAAACCTTAAGCCCTAAACTCCAGTATATCCACGCTCAAGGCCTTCCAACTCAGAACCATAAAGCCGAGTTTGCTAAATCTTGAGCCCTACCCTAAACCCTAAAACCCTTGAGCCCTAGACTCTGCGCCCAGACCCAGCGCACCCTGCCCCGTCAATCTAGACTCACCTACCACACGCGCCCGCAAGAGCTCCTGAGCACAGGGTTGTATAGGGATAATGGAAAAGAAAGTGGAAACTACTATTTAGGGTTTTAGGGTTTTAGGTTTTAACTCTGATGGGGCGAAACATATCGAATCTAATTGCAGACAAAGGGCGTTGATCTCCTGACAGAAGCAGAAATAGTCCCGAATGTAAGCCTCACCGCACCCCTAATGTTAGATACCGTGTAGCCACCCAATGTATGAGGTCTCGTATCGGGGAATGTTTGATAATAGGGGTGGGGGGTGGTGAATATCAGTGTGAGGGTATTAACTAATCTGGATGCTGAGGCCCCATAGGCACTGTGGGGCAAAGGCTTTCTAGGCAGTATTCGACATGAATCAAAGAAAGAATATCAGCAACTATCATGAGACTGCTAATTTCACTCTTCTGAAATAAGCATATGGCATGGCACATTTGGCAAATCATGGACCCATGACTCCTTCAAGTAATCAATAATATCTGAGTATTTGATAGCTGCATGGTTTAGTGCAGGATCCGATCTTCGATAGACCCTAAGCCCTAAACCCTGAACCCTAAACGCTAAACGGTTGCCCCAGCCAAGTCTCTGCAGAACGCCTGAGTTCCTGGCTGATCGCACATCCGTGGTTGCCAGGCATGGTTTAAGTGATCCCTTCCCCCGAACATTAAACCCCCCCACCCCCCTAATATCAACTACTCCTAGTATATTATAATATGCCACAACGGGGCGTATTTGATATTAGGGGTATGGGGGGGGGTTTAATATTAGGGGAAGGAATTAATGAGGGAGTTCTGACACCCACAACCGCCAAACTGGGACCGTATAGGAGTCATATGATGGTCATACGGTCCTTACTTTAGGAGGTGGGTGTATCAAGACCCTCTGATTACCAAACGTATCACCCGCAAAGTGTGCACCGCGAGGAGCAGGAGCGAAGCAATAATGAGCTCACAGAAAGCGGGACTTCTCGCAACTATGGCATAGACCGATCAAACAAGCACGGACCTTAACTCAAGGGTTACCCCTAAAAGGTTTCCCCAATATGGCCTTACTATACCCCTTATATGCACCAATGTAGTCCCCTCGCGTCCATGAAGAGGATCCCAAAACCTAGGGGCACAACCGTAGGGGTACAAGCCTGAATCCTTAAGTTAACTGCCATAGTAAGACACTCGCAACTAACTGGTGACAAACGCAGAGTGGCGGAGGTTTAGATCGCCACGATGACCGGGTATACTCCCTATACAGATTACATACCCAAAAGTCGCTGCCCATGACCTTGCCCCGCCCAGTATTGTGGAATGTCGTATGGGTGTGCAAGCCCGGAACCCCTGGGAGGATCTAAAAATTAGATCTCCTATATAGCCCCATTATAATCCCTATATAATCCTCATATAGTTCCCCCTATGGTTTTAGGGGATCTAATTTTTAGATCCTTTTGGGGGTCTGAGAACTCCAGGAAGCTGCTCCACCCGCCTTGAGGTCCCAAAAGGAGAAAAGATCAAGGTAACAAGGGCTGCTTTAGCCACCGCAACCCCTATGATAAGGACCGTATACTTATTATCTGACCGTAATTTGTTAGGATCCTAATACTAAATCCTCTCATTAAAAACAAGGCGGTCACGCAGCAACGCAACAACAGCTTCCTGAAACGCAACTCAGGCACTGGCAAACTCACGTCTTTTCCCAGTGTTCTCAAGCTATCCCGTCACGGCTTGCCTTAGCTTCAGCCATCGTCTGAGCTCCACGCAGCATTCCACTTTCAAGCCCGCAACCCGTGACACCGTTTGTGTCCATAGCCCGAATCCATCTTAAGCGTAGTGAAGGCGACCTCTGCAGCTGCTACCAGTAACTGGGTAATACGGTTGAGTGTAGCACGCATGCGCAGACTGTACTTCACGGCAAGTTTGTTGCCGCTACTTCCCGGTGAAACTTGTTTTGCGCAGCACATCTGCAGATTGTGTGTTCCATGTGCAGTAGGGGGTGCAATCTCCAGAACCCCTTGCAGGAACTTAGGCAAAATCTCGCAGGCATTATCCTAATGTAAGCTCTAGTCAAAACTCCTGGTATCCCCTTAATGAACCTTATAGTAGTCCCCTATATAATCCCCTTTAAGCCCCCCTTGAAGGAGTTTAGACTACAGTACATGCGGTGCAGCAGAGCTTGCTCTGAAACTAAACCCTAAACCCTAAACCCTAGACGGCTTCCCCCCTGGAGTGCCTCGCTGACTTCGGTCTCAAAACTCGGTGCTTGTCGCGCACACCAGCCAGGCGTCGTAAGCTCGCAGCTAGTCCATGTGAGTTCACGGGAGCAAAGGAAGGAGGAGGGGTCCCTGTCAAAACAGCACTGAATCAAGTGAAAATCATATTCGATATATGTATATGTATATATATAATTATATATACACATAATTATCTGCATTCCGTTTGATGTTCGTCGTTGAGGAACCCCTGTGCCACCCGTACGCTGGGTCAGGAACAACTACGGCGACAGCCTGCAAATTGTCAACAAGTAGATTAATGAAATGTGTCCGGACACAGGCACTGGTGTTGACCTTCATCTGGCGATCATTTCGAAAGAGGCTCCTTGTCTGAAGGTCAGCGGAATTTAGTGCGACTCTCGGGAAAAGCCAGTACAGTTGCGGTTGCCTTCTGTCGTACACGTATTCTCAACAAGTCAACAGCCAAGAGCTTATCCCATAGACGCTCCGGTTATCTACGTTCCCCTTCCAGGCTCCATGAGTCCTAAGAACATTAATTTCTATTTGGCGGGTGCGTTTCCCATCATGGCACATGCCCCGTTTTCAGAAAGTCACCACGTCCGGCAGAAGTCGCATCACAAGCATCTAAAGCCCTTTACCACGCGCTCCCCGGCCCTTTCCCCTTGAAGCGCAGCTTTCATGTATCTTTCAGAGCGCGGCTATGCCTCCACAACAAACTACCAGTAGCCGACTACTAGGAGAGCATACCATGTCAACGCACGCCCCCCCCCCCTCCCCCCACACCCCCTTGCTTCTGTGGCCCCATCACGTGCTGATAGCACCTTGCTAAACCTCCACTCCTAAAACCCTAAACTCTAAAACCTGAAACCCCTAAATCCTAAAGCCTTGCCTCTGAAACCCAAAGCCCTAAAACCCGAAAACCATAAACCCTAAAGGGGTGGTTGTCAAAATAATGGTCCCTTTTTGGATCCCTACTATAATACGGCACCTAATATTTAGGGTACCCAAAAAGGGACCATAATTTTTTGACAGCCACCCAAAACCCTAAATCCTGAAAAACTCGGGGATGCAGCCTCTGACGGTGCAAGTCACACGAGTGTACTTTAGGGGCGTGCGCGAATCACGGGCGAGTTGGGCGAACGTTGCTTGCTGGGGGTTAGCAAGGAATAAGGAAATCGACTATATAGGCCTAGGGCTTAGGGCTTGTAGGGAATAAGGGAATAGATTATGTGGGGTTATATAGGGATTATACTATATTCCCTTATTGTTCCCTGCTAGCCACCAGTAAGCTTGACCTACATCCGCTCCGTCATGCTCCACGGTGTGAGCCCAAGTTCCCTTAGCTAAACTAACTCCCCCCTGTCGCGCGACAAGACACTGGCCCGGTGATTCAAATCCCTTCTGTCACGCGCAGCAAGGTGAGCTCGTAAATCCTAAGCCCCCAACCCTAAAGCCTAAGTACTACACTGCCTTGCATCCTAAAGCCTCAGTTTAGGGTTTAGGGTTTAAGGGTTTAGGGTTTAGTACTAAAACATGTTGCATGCCTTTCTGACACGGAGCCCTGCCCTCTGCACGCATGCGTAGCAGAGGGCAATTCAAATACTGGATATGGAAGCTTCCAAGATGAGGGTCATGATTCTAAGTTGCTTGCAAAGGAAATCCCAGAAGGATTCCCATAACCAGGATATTCTTGTCAGGGCCCTGGTTTTGGGAAACTACCATCTAGCCAGCTCTTGGATGGCGGTTCTTTCAATGCAGCTCGGACAGCACTCGTTCATCGCTAAGCGGGAGCGTGCAGTGCACCAGGTTCTTCCGCAAGAGCCCGAACTGTAACTTTATGTGCGCGTCCAGACCTCAAGCCCCTAAACCCTTAAACCCCGGCCTTAGTGGGAACAAACCTTAATCACTCCCAACTTTAGGCCCTCAACAGCACAAAATCAGGGATCACCCCGTCTCTCTTGCTCAATTGGGATCGACGGGAACTCCGAAGGGATAATGTTAAGACTGCTCAAGCAAGCCCTGTCTGAAAGATTGAGAAGTACTGTCCAAGTCCGGTTCACTCTTTGATAAGGTAATCTCCTCACTAATGCTGCTGAGAATCCAAGGTCTAAATGCTGTGCCGCAAGCTTGAGGAGTCCCACGCTAAAGCGTTGCGAGTCCACCCCTCCCCCAGAACCGGCCTGCATACCGCCCCTCTGCCCCCAAACCCTATGTCAGCATCTGTTTGTTTTATAAAGAGGGTGGTAATAACGAAATTCCTGTGGCCAGAGAAAATCCTCAGATATTAGATGTTTAGTGGAATTTGAATTGCGAGCCTAGGGTTTGCTTGACAAACCCTATGCGCATGCAGGGCGGTAGGGGGGGCAATTGAAGGAGGGGTTTGGGTTTAGGGCCTGGGGATAACAACAAGATTCCCCGCCCTAAAAAACCGGTAAAAATCATTGTCCGCAATTGAAATCAAATTAGAATTCTCTCCTGCTCATCCTTCCCTGCTCCTACTCTTCCTCAAATTGTACTACTACTAGTAGTACTACATCAGGCCTAAGAGGTTTTTAGTACTTTACGACCCCACCAATTTCTCAGACCTTTGTTTCGAGATTGGTCCGCCCGGCACTCGGGGGCGGTGAGCAAAAACAAGACTGACATTACACCTGCTCTCTCTCTCTCTCTCTCTCCAACACGTGCTCAGGCGGACCTGTCAGACCTGACATTACACCCTGAACCCTGGATCTTAGAACCTCAACCCCAGACATTACACCCCAAACCCTCTAAACCCTAAACTCTAAACCCCAGAGCTTTTGGGGTCTAGGAATTTGAGCCCTCAACCCTCAACCCTGACAGCGCCCGCATAGCGCGCATGCTGCTCGAGCGCAAGGTGCAGTCTGGTAACATTCTACCAAGCCCCGAGGCCGCACCATGACCCTAGGGGTCCAGGTACCCATGTAGTTTGGGTTTAGGGTTTTAGGGTTTAGGACATAACATAGCTTATGGCTTAGGATATAAGATAGTTTAGGGTTTAGGTCTTCGGGTTTGGGGCTTAAGGTTTAGGACTTAGGACATATACTTCAAGACCAAAACGGTTCCGATCTAGATCATATAAGCTCCTAAAGAGCTTCATCACATACCTGCATAGGTAGCACCTCTCCCTACCTGAAGCATGTGGGGCCCAAGTGCTCACTGCATATTGGGTCCGGAAGGAGAACCCCCCAAAAAAACAGAACATTCGGTGCCGGTTTAGGGTTTAGGGTTTAGGGTATAGGGTTTAGGGTTTAGGGTTTGGGGTTTAGGGTTTAAATTCACACGATACGGTCAGCCCTACACATTGGAGACCACATCCTATTATACACTCATCAATATGGGAGTTTCTTAAAATTAGGGGTACCATTTTGGGGGTCCCAATAATAAGGATTATAATATTTTGGGGTCTATATTGGGGTCCCCCTATTTAGTGAAACTACCATATTCGTACGGGTACATCATATCCTTGTTTACTTTCCAACTGTCACTGAGACACGGTGACCCTCAACCCATAGAGCCCAAAATCCCATCGTTAAGGAACGCAAGTACCCTAAATGACGCTAGGATCCCTGACCTGATTTAGGGTTTAGGGCTTAGGTTTCGGGGCTTTGAGCCATACACCTCGATTCAGGGGTATTTTGGCTTTTTGGGTATATACCCTGAAACTTAATCGGTACTTGGACCCCTAGGTTGGAGGTATAGGTTGATTTACTGCACTCATCCACTATCTATGCTGCAAAGGCAGCATAAAACAAAGGGCCGCACATCTACACTGTTCTCCAGCTGATAGCGGGTGAAAGCAGTGCTCAAGGTTTAGACTGTAGGAGTTTAGTACGTTCATCACCTCCCTCATGATATTTGCAGACCTACAGAAGCATTGATCCTGGTGATCGTGATTCACAGGGCAAGCAAGACTTTATGACAGTCAGCAGAATAAATGATAATCGAACAGCCAGTCAACACGGGCATGGTTCATGCAGCAAGTGCGGAAACACCGATTTTGAACATGACTGTTCAGAAACTCGTTTGCAATGACTATGACCTATTGACTGTGGTGGAAACTACACTAATGCGCGTGAACTCACTTCTCATCTCTGTTTGCGCAGCTTCACGGCGCTGCCCAAGTTAGAAGCTGCATGGGCACAACTATCAAGGTCTCAAAACTATGGGGTCCCCGTTGCGTCCTGGCAAGGAAGGCACTGCACAAACCTTTAGAATGGTTCCTCTGTCACCTTGCATCCCCCTTTTTCGTGGGGACCCCAACAGCTTTCAGAAAACCCACTTAGGGGTTTTAGAGATTAGAGTGCTATGAAGCAGCGTTTTCCGGCTCTGGCTCTTCTGCCTGCTCCCCATCACCCAGCCGTTGGTTGAAGGTCATGAGATGCACCTCAGGTTTAGGGTTCAGCGTTCCCGGCGTGTGAACTCGACGAAAAAGGCCTCCAGTTGTAGGGCACTGGAGCTATATGAAGCCTTACAAGTGAAGTTCCTTTAGGTCTAAGGCAGGGATAAGGGACCCGGGCTTAAGTTATAGCGACAGCGATGCAAGTTTTGAGGTCAATTTAGCAAATTTATAACATGGCTGAACTTCTCTCTTTTTTTTTGCGAAGCGCTGATAACCCCAACGCAACGACATGGTGCTTCTCGTTTCTGGCGCCTGCGGTTGGTAAAAGCAATCCTGAATGACCCTAGGGAATTATGGCATTTTGCTAATCCTATTAAGCGCGCCAGCTGCTATCAGATCTTTAATGCAAATTACAAGGGACTATAGGGTAGTACCTGTTGCCTACCTTCTTTGCAAGCTGGTTCCGTAAACCCTAGGGGAACCCCAGGTCCCTCAAGTACTGCTGGTCCATAATCCCCTCCCCCTTCGAGAAAATGACTTGGATTAGGGCCTTAGGGTTTGGTTGACAAAGCTAGGGAGGAACAAATACAAGACAACAGCACCTTCAACAACCACACTGCACCTAATCCAACTTGCTCACTAAAGGATGAAGCAGCCAAAGCAATTAAAAACAACAACAAACATCTAGATCCTCGCCACACAAGAAACTAACATAACCCTAAACCCTAAACCCTAAACCTTAAACCGTGATGCAAATCCAGCCTTGCACTTTGGCCGACAATATTCCAGAGGTCTGTTTGGAAAGCGCAAACATAAGAACAAAAACCCATGCTCTGCGCCTCCTCGTACGTGTACACATAGGGCCGAGAAGGGGATATGGGATCAGAAGGGGATTTTGGGACCTGTTGAGAATGCTAAAGAAATTATCCTGAAGTATGATCCTGACAAACTCTTTTCCTCGGAGCCCAAGCCGTACAGATTCCTATACTACCCCAATCAAGATCAGTTGAGGTGAACCATGGGGAACCTAGTGTAGCGGTAATGTAGTTGTGGGGATAAGTCGGAGTGGAATACGTGAAAACCCTCAACCACAAATCACGTGAACGCTTCAGAGCGAGAGACGTAAAGACCCACCGGTTCCGTTGCACTCTGCCGGGGGAAAGGTGAACCTCGGGTAGTGACGCATGGGATCCCTTTAAACGGGGTTGGGTTGAGGGCGTAGGGTTTAGGGTGTGGTCACGGCATAGGGTGCTCGCTGTTGCGGAGGCATACCCAGGCCGCTTGCACCGGTGCATCGCAGTCAACCCTCCCCATGACCACCCGAAGTTCAAGCAATTTAGGGTTTAGTTCCGAAAGTCTTAAAAGCATCCCGGCAGAGGCCAAGGCAGCACTGACGGGGGCTGCTGTTATGGGCTGCAAGATGTAGAAGACTACTCAGTGTTGGACGGCTTCAGGCGGAGCCTTTGATGGGCCGCATAGAAAAAGAGCCCACTACCCTGCTTCGACTGTGTTATATGCGACCACAATCCAGTGTGGAGGGACATAACAGCTGATAGTCTGGAGAAAGCCTCCGCATCATTTCAGAATGGCTATAAGCTTAAGCCTATTTTTGCTAATGAGATTCTCAAGAAGTCAACTTGGGACTCCTTCCGGCATAATCCACCATTCGGGGTCAGGTTGGGTGAGGTCGCCTCATTGGCCCCAGTGTATGGTAATCCTACGTGACTACGTCATCACGGGTATGAGGGGGTCCTAAGTCTTGGGGCGCGCGCAATCCTGTAAGCATACGTGCATGCACATAGCCCA
The DNA here is from genome assembly GCA_905231905.1 of Symbiodinium pilosum. Classification (NCBI taxonomy): domain Eukaryota; class Dinophyceae; order Suessiales; family Symbiodiniaceae; genus Symbiodinium; species Symbiodinium pilosum. The sequence continues at coordinate 5,857 of CAJNIZ010047153.1, read as the reverse complement.
CTTCAAATCACCCTGAGACTCCCTGCTGCAATGATTCTCTAACAACACGATTGGCAGAGGGAACTTCGCGGACATGTGATGCTTGCATTGTAACCCCTATGCGGTGAGAGGCTGGGTTTGCCAAAGCATCTTAAGCCCTTCTCCAAAATCCTTTATACGGCGCGGCGGCATGTTCAATGCAAGTGGGAACTGGATGTTTAGAAGTTGGGTGCGACTGATGAATCTAGCTGGAATCTACGTAGCTCTAGACTCTAAACCTTAACCTCCAAGCATGGCTAACCCTTAAACCGTCCCGCTGAAATCCGAGAAGCTGATGGATACGTACCTTGCCAGCAAGTGCTTCCGACTTTCACCAGGTAGGCGCAGCATCAGTGGTGGCAATGCTTGCTTGTCCCTCGCCTTTCCCTGCAGCACCTGCTGTTCAGAGCCATACTACCCCCTGCCTCGCAATCCTATCCCCAAATGGAAGTCCTAAGAATGGGACAGCCAAGGTTATGCTGGCGCAAGCGTCATCAGCCAGCCTAACTGCCGCTGCCGCCACCGCCACCGCCATCACTCCCTGCTAAAACGGCAGCATCGACGGCGGCTGTAGTGGCGGCAGCAGCGACGTTGAAAGCAATGACAACTCGACTATTCCAATTATTGATGTAAGAAGGTCATCATCCCTCTGCCGGCATGGGGGCGGATATTTATAGTTACTCTGACAGACATTGCCCCAAATAACTACAACAAAGTAGCAGGCTCTGTTCAATGCCGCCCCTTTAAAAAGACCCCAGAGAGGGATTCATGATTTTCAGAAGAACCGCAAATATAGCTTATTTTGAACCTCAGACAAAGACAGGGCCCTGATTCTTGAGCTGGGTGTTTATTCGGAACCGGAACTTCCTTGTATAAACCTCTCTAGAACCTCCACAAATCCGCCTTCTAAAATTTATTGATTCCATACAATTGTAACTCTTTCAAAGCTGGAAAGAATTCTTCTTACGTGTACTGTCATGCTCGCTACAGTTCCTCGTATCATTCAGCATTTGTTTGTCCGGCGCGGCCATGCATCCTGTGTCGCCACGATATTCCATTCAACATGGTTGCTGTAAATAAGGAACTTACCTTACATTACCGCAACATGGCTAGACTTACATAATGGCGTAAGCTAAGTTCCTTAAACAGCAACCCAACCAACGGGACCCCAAACCCTAAACCCTAAAAACCCTAAACCCTGAAAGCCCCAAAACCCTACACCCTAGTCTTACTGGGTTCAACCTAGGTTTTGGACAATACCCAACCTGGTCTGCATAGAACCGGAGGGTGGACTGGACCCCAGGCCAATCAGCAGCACCTAGTTGCTTGGGTTCGAGGGTTTAGGCTTCAGGCTTGAGTCAAAGTTCAGTGCTTTACTTTGGGTCCTGCCACCACCCTAGAAGTCTATAATAGGAGTCATATTAAGGGCTATATATAGCTATAATATATCTATTATCCAACTATTGAGGAGTGGTCGCAGTACCCAAAGCTTACTAAGTTGCTGTTGAGGAACTTGAATAAAGTCAGCAATGCAAGGCAAACTACTCCCCGTTCCGTCCTACTAGTAGGTGTCTATGTCTAAGGCGATTTAAGGGTTTTTGCCTTACAACTTGAAGGGCTTTCTCCTGAACTCAGCGTCCCTGTACCAGTGGGTTAAAAAGGCGATACATGGCTTCGTAGATGCAGGACAACCTGATAAGATCTGTTCAGGAACTGAGGACGCTTCAAAGTGTTTTGAAAGTTGGGGGCGTAGTAGAACTTGACGCCAAGCATGAAAGGGAGCCAAAGTGGTGCGTGGGCTTGTTAGGTTTGCGGCTAGACGGAGTCGTTGTGGCCAAGTTGTGGTTCGCGTGCAAAACTGCACGAGCTTCAGTTGGCTGCGATGTTTCCTGATTCGTCGGGCGTTGTCTGCAGCATTGTGAGGTGGAGAAATGGCTTCCCCGAATATACATTGCACGGCAAAAAGATTTCTGCGACCAGGCATGGTCTTGCCCTGAAATTCCGATGCAACCTTTGTCGCTCGAAAAAACCGCTGAAACGGCAACAGAGGCTACAGGGCTTCAAAAAAAAATAATGCAATGCAGCAAGCCTTCTGTCTGACATTCACTCACTACGCAAACATTGCAAGTTCAGGACAAGGCAAGTCTGACTCGACAGCTGTGCTAGCCAGCATAGCAAAAATCACGTGTCCGCTGTGGACCCACCTGGTTAAGAGAGGTCATTACCGTGATGTTTTAAGTCCGTTTTTACGCTAACTATAGTGCAATTTATGTCCTCCTTTGCGGAGATAAGCCGTAGAAGAAGAATGCTCGAAACGCGCTTTCCATTTCATGGTCTTCTGGCTGAGGTCCAGATGCTCTGGGTTGTAATTATACAGTAACAGATGGACGCGTTGTCGCGTAAAGCTTGTTAGCTAAACTCATACTCGCCGCATACATAGACGGCCACTTCCAGATTTTGATCCCGTTCCGGGGATCTCGATGTTAAGGACTTCTCCCGGAATCTTGGCACAGCCTAGTAGCTGCCCGACGCAACCTGGCTTCTGCCGCTTCTCCAAAGAGGAAGAACATCCTCCCAAACCGCACTCCAGTAGAATGCATGATAACCCCCCACCCCCCCATAATCGATATTCCCCCCAGTATGTAATGGAGTACTATGTTTGGGGGTATTCACTGTTATGGGAGCGGGGAGGACTATGAGAGGAGAGTATGGACTTTAACTCAGGCCAACACTCCCAGGCGCGAAGCTGCCACCGTACTTTCTGATAAACACAGGTACGCATGCATGCAGAGTATTGCCCCATAAGGAACTCACAGGCTCCAAGTAATGGGAGAAATCCCAGACCCCCAACTCTTCCTCTATCCTTAGCTTTGAGCACGTGTCAAGCGTAGAAGAGTTTTCTGCCAATGAATGCCCAGGCGCGTGCAAAGTGCTTCAACGTAGGCATTCCAAGTTGCAGTTGCGGCGTGGAGTCCTTTTTGGCTTGGAGTGGGGAGGGGGGTTCTCTTTGCGAGGGTCTGAACGGATTGCCGGGGCCTTTGGGGAATTTATGAGTTTGGGCTTTGGGAGAGTGATGTCTGGTTTTCTTTTGTGGGATGCCCTAGTTCTGAATTCAATTGTCAAACTGCCTGACTAGTACACTACACACCAGGTACTCTGCGCACTGCTGATGCAAACTTTTGAAATACGTCTCATATGCATGCGGATCCCGTTTTGTTGCAGGGGCCCATCGCCACCCCCTGCGCGGCATTTCCCGTTGCCGCGGCCGTTCGCGGCTTATTGTTACAGATAGCTTTGTTGCAAATGCTTAGTGCACGTACGCCCCACAAGAGCTTGTTTGGCAAAAGGGCTTGTTACAAGCTGAGCAATTCGGTTAAAGGCTTATGTTTGGGATCGGCCGCCCAAGCCCGTTACAAACCCATACGGAACAAGTCAAAGCTTACAGTGTGTAGGCTTCGGGACCCCAGCAAGTACTCTTACAAGGTCAAATTAACTCTTGTCCTCCCTCCTCCTTGAGGCCTCACTCCATCCTTGACCCATATTCCTTCTCCAACATGGTTGTCGACAGGCGGTGGGGTACAACGCTTCCACGCTCATGGAAACACCTCTGCTCTTGAGCCCTTTCCTCACCCCTATGGGTATTCAAGCTCTTGTTACTCATGCTGTACTACACCGCACACCTTATCAAACACGGACACATGAAACCCAAACGTTCTCTTGCCCGACGGCCATGGAGACACTGCGTGCAGCTAGGTGTCGTTCGTTTGGCGAGCAAACCGAATGTGGGCCTCCTCTACATCCAGCAGTTCCGTGTCGGCGTTCACCAGGAGGGTAATTTCCGCCAGCCTGCCCCAAACACATTTCCATTTCCAGAGTGACGCGTGCTGAGCTTGGTTTTTGGGAAAAACCCGCTGCGTTCCCAGAATCCAGCAGCTTAAGACCGGGTTCCTGTCACTGCCTATGAAAGAAGCAAAAGACATTAGGTCATGTGAGATATTAAAGACTGCAACATGTTGCCAGCTATCATAACTGGCGCATTGGCGGCCCAAATCCTGCTACTAGTATCAGTTCGACATGGCAGGTTGTCAAAAATCATGGTGCCTTTCGGGTGCCCGTTCTACTACGGCCCGTGATATCTAGGGCAGGGCCATGATTTCAACCACCCCCTGAACCCTAAATCCAAAACCCCCCCTACGTGAAGCCCAGCAGCTCATCAAAGAGCTCCACAATCTCCGCCTCTGTGCTAACCACGGAAGGCGATGCACGCGGTTGAGGAGCTGTTGGGATGAGGTCCGCCGGGATACTGCCTCAACACGGTTTATCATGGGTTCCCCCACTACCCCCCTTCTATACCAGGGCCCTCTATACTATCCCCCCCCAATAAAAGGGGAACCTGGTGGGGGGGGGTTAGTACAAAGCAAACGCGTGCATTCAGGGGTTTAGGGGTCAGTGAGGCCCTCAGTGAGGCTTTGGGGTTTAATTAGGTAGCATGTAGGGCTTAGATTTAGGCCTTGGTCAGGGTTAAGGGCTTTGGGGCAGCTGCAGACGTGTATGCCTAAGCGGTCAAGTACCCAATGATCATTTACTTCCGTAAAGCCTTGTATTACCAGCACTAAAACCCCCAAGTACTTACTTCTTCGGTGCTTGGACCCTTAGGGATAAGATTCTGGGGGAGTAGAACTAGTTCAGGGTTTAGGTATTAGGGCTTCGGCCAAGACAGTCTGTGAAGCAGAGACACGTCTCTCTGCAATCTCACATCTTGGTTGCTACTCTCTGCCTTTTCTACCTTTAATGTTGCTTAGAAGAGGAATGGGAAAGTGCATCCCTCGCTTCCCAAACATGCCCAAATAAGGGTCTAGGGTTTAGGGTCTTTTTTTTCTTTTTTAGGGTTTAGGCTTTACTTATAGCCACTTCCCTCTTAAGCACCAGCAAGCTTAGTCTCCCGAAGCCTGGTGCCGCAGGCTGCTGGCACTCGCCTGCCTGCGAGTCCGGATCCAGGACGATGGAGATCAGGTGGTGGAGGGTGTCTTCCCCTTGCAAGCCCGGCACCAATACCTGGGTTGCTGCCGAGGAACTTACATTACGTTCCTTTAAAAAAGAAACCCTATGATTTGCTATGTACCCATATAGTCACCCTTAAGTAGATACAATATGGGGTACATGGAAATCTTCTTATACTATACCCAAAGCCATATTCTATCTACTTAGGGGAGACGAGAATATGGTAACTTAATCTAAGTTCCTTAACAGCAACCCAGATACGTGGAAGACATCCACTGAAAGTTCTCTGGCCTGCGCCCGCAAGGGCACGCGGAGGCATCTCGGCACTCCCGCACTCACACTGGTGGAGTCCTGGGTTGCTGTTAAGGAACTTAAGTTAAGTTAAGTCACCATAAAGGGTGTATATATATATATTAATAGGGTTCCCCCAATGTAGCAACTTAAGTCAAATTCCTTAACAACAACCCAGATTCAGCCAGGAGAGCTGCAAATCTCTTCCGTGCGTCAGCACCTATGATGAGCTCCTGAAACTGGAGTCCGCTGACTTCATCCTGACAACCAAGGAGTCGTCGTAGACCCGCGGCATCCCCGCAGATCCTGAAGTTGCTATCCAGCAGGAGGTCCGCATCACAAATTCCCCGCAACATCTGCCGAAAGCCTGGGTTGCTGTTAAGGAACTTAAATTCAGTTACTATATTGGGGAAACCCTGTTATTTACTATATATATATACCCATTATGGTAACTTAATTTAAGTTCATTAAATCCCTATATTCCCCCAGTTTCCATTTCATTGTCCATTTTATGTTCCATTTGATTCTCCATTATAGGCGATTATGG
>CAJNIZ010047152.1:19942-33598 GCA_905231905.1 Symbiodinium pilosum | reverse complement strand
GACGTCGTTTATTATTAGGGGGAATCGATTATTTGTTGTGCACCTGTTGGGGCCTTGTTTTGGAAGGTAGCATGCATGTGCGGATAGGGAAAGGATTAGCTCCTGGAAGTATGCTTGGCGACGGGTCTGGTTCACAGCTTGCCCCTCCACCCTTTCATGACGAAGCGTATTGACCTATAACCGTCAGCATGGTTCGGGGATCAGGGCTCAACTTCATTTGCAACGCACGGATGCTAGGCGCTCGCACTGCATCTGCCTCAACGTCTAGAAAATCAACAGGCAAATGACACAAAACCTCTGGGCTATTGTTCCGCAAGTTGTTCCCTTCCAGATTTCTTCTGACAGAGGGAAGGGACGAATCCAGGTCCGAATGGTTTCAGAATCACTCCTTGAGCTACCTACTGATTACTCCTGATACTACTGTATTACCATGCTACTGTTGGAGGTCACGGCGTCTGCTTCTTAATGGTGTGCGGCATGTCATTGCTCAGCCACTAGCAGTTGCGTGACTCGTACGATGAGGCCCAAAAGAACCTTGCGTGACTACCCTTACCTTTACAGCTTTTTCGGCTCACCTCAGCGCGCCCCGCGTGCAACAGTTGGACACAAGTCTGAAGTGCTCAGATTTTCTCTGGTACTCACAAGTCGCCTTCGTGCAATTTCATTGGATGTTTATTCCTTTGGGATTGCCTGCCCTTGGCAAAGTCACTTCATCTGCTACCACGCATGGTCAAATACAGCTTCATAGGAACAGTGCAGTCTGGAACCCGGCAAGGAAGTCTGTCAACAGAAACTTAGAGTATGAGATGCGTGGGCAGTTAGTTCTGCATGCATTCCAAGAGCCCATGAAGAAGTCCAGATGGCAGCTTCTCATGTGGGACTCTCCGCCCCCCCTAACATTAGGGCCCTCCGAAAAATAGAAATTAGGGATCCTCGATACAGTCCCTCAACACCTCTCGCGTTTCTGAGCGCTCTGGGGATTGATTGAAAACGGGATGGCCTTGGCCCCGCTCTAAAGGCTGAGTTGGAAAGGGATTGTAAAAGCCATGCTTTTTAAAGTCCTTGAGAGCTCAGAACTTACAGGGGCCCATGGCTGCCAGATTAAAGAGGACCTTAAAACAATGAGCATTAAAGAGGATCTCGGGGCCTGCACGACTTCCCCCTTTGCCCAAACGATTACGGCTAAGAATTTTCAGGTTTCGAAAAAGGCGTTTAGATAAAACTGGTGGGCTGCAGGTTTAGGATTTGGTATCTGGATCCTGGGTTTAAAAGGCATGCCTTTTAAGATCAAGGAGGAATGAAAACTTTCTTCTATTTTTAGGGCTTAAAATCGAAACGCACTATAGGGGGCCTTGCAATTATTGCCCTAATCCTGAATAGGCAGGCCCCAAAACTCATTATAGGGGACCCTTTCAATAAGGGAGGTCCCATATTAAGCTTTCATCGCAAAAGCAGGAAGTATTGCTTTGTGCAGGGCTTCGGGTGGTTGGAGCTGCAGTAGTCTGTATTTTCTTTCCATTAATGATGTCATCTGCTAGCGCGCGAAGTCTTCATGCAGCACTGTCCGCTGTCCGTCCGTTGTTTCACAAGAATCTTTTAGCAAGACTACACATCAGCAGTACTGTACTTAGAACAAGGCATGCGAAGGTCCGTGGTTTGGGAATGTTAACATGGATGCAGTAGGTACTGGATGTTCTAGAAGACGAAACTTACATGGGCGTGGCCGCGGATGTGCCTGGAAGTAATCTGTGGACGCCGCTATGACGTGAGCCTGAGTGCGCTTCATCGTGGTTCCCGCGAGAGATAGTCCTTATGGTTTGGGACATGGACGCTTTGGGAGATGGATGCTGGAATACGTGATTGTCTAACATCGAGGGCCAGCCTCAAAGAACAAAGGGAGCATCAGCTCACCGCATATCCTGGTCAAAGGGCCAAGGCGGTGGGCGGCAAAATAGGGAAATGCTGTCAGTAGCTGAACGAGGAAGGGTCAAGGGCCTATTTGGGGACCCACAATAGGAGAAAGCTCAAAGGACCTACGGGCCCAAAGGAACTCACAGGCATGAGAGCTCACATACGCAGGCAAACTGATGCTGAACAGGGTCCTGCACATCTTCAAGACTATCCAGGCCAGCATTTATATGCATTTTTTCGATAAGCCAATTCATCACTCAAGAACGCTGAAGACCGGCGCTAGCCAGCCCACTCCTCAACAGGCAGTTTCGCATGGGAAGGCCGGCAGGTATGCATGAGAACAACCTTCATCCGTCGTCCTCATCAAAAGGGCACTCCATATGCATTGCTTCCGCGTTTCAACAGCCGTGCCAGACGATACATCCACTGTATCATTTGCACTACCTACTGCGTTGAACGCCTGAATCAGCACCGGAGAAGGCATTTGGCTTTCCTGGCAATGAGCTGCCAAGCCGCGAGTCGAAGGAGTTCACGGCAGGAGTGTTTCTTCAAGCCAGCCGCACCAAAGCGTACGCAACGATCCCCGCATCGGAATTCAAAGGGATTTGCCGAATGAATCTCAAGGCAGGAACATGCACTATGCGGTTGACGGACGATGCCACTTGCACGTCGTCACGCCAAACCTAAACCTGCTGCCACAAGGTCCGCATGTCGGGATCAGAAATCAAGGAACAGCCCAGATTGATGGCGTGTAAGACAGCGACTGCTGTAGGATGAACACGGTGCAGACGGGGGGATAGAGCCGGAGCTCAGCCAGTCTCACTCGAAAGCGCACATGACCCGCAGGTCGAGGACCACGAATGGCTCGAGCTACGGAAGAAACGACAGAATTGATCTCAGTCCCACTAAGCACGGTGCCTCCTTGGAGCCAATGCGCGCTAATGGCGTCGCCTGTCAAGATGCCTCTCACGGAGCCGGGAAGCTTCAAGATTTCATCGCAACGAGCAGTGAACGGTTGGACGGTCTCCTTAGCTTCAGGGTGAGAAGGTCCCGGAACATATGTCAACGCCCACGTGCCGCAACACATGCGCTGTCTCAAAGCGTTGGAGGTATGGGCAAGCACAGTATCTGCCCTTTAGATGGACAAGTTAATAGCGTGCCTGCTCCTGTAAACTACAGATGGCAATAAGACACGGAGCGGTCGGGCAAAGCAGGGTTTGGCGGCCTATTGTTTCGACAACGATGACGACCGTGGCGACAACAACTATATTTCTATAACCACCACCATCACCACAATCACTGCCGCCACCACCTCGTCGCCACCTCCACCACACCGGCAACAGCGAGAGCGACGACAACAATCACATGGACGACCATCATGACACTAAGTCTGCTGAATGATTAGGTTTTTCAACGCTTGACACAAAAGTTGTCACCTCCAGGCCCCTCAGAGCTCAGCATCAAACGTCGCAGCTTGTGATGAAGGCGCGCGTGGGATGTAAGGTGGGTTGGGGCTTGCAATGTTTGGGGATTAGTCTTCTGAGTCTGGGGTGCCATTGGTTCTTCCTTTGTAGTTGCTCAGAGGAACCCTTTTCCAGGTTCTGTTTGTGGAAGATGTTTCTTACGCCAAGCCGGATTTGATGTATGTTTTCGAAGAGGCTTTCGGTCTACAGGCTCGTCTCATGAGGGTGCATGTTCTGAACTTAGGGTTATGTTGAGGACTCCTTCTGGACGGACCGAAATTCGGATCTGTGAGTCGCTATGATGACTAGTGACTGGGAGGCTAGGCAGAGCTGGGGCTCGAGAGACCCTTCAGTGGGTGAGCACGGCTTGCCATGGTTAAGACGCGCAGGTCTGCTATCAACGCTTTAAGGTTGAATCGTCATGATTTTGTTGGCACCACAGTCAGGAAGGGCATCCCAAGACAAATGAGCTCAAGCACTGCCTTATAAGGATAAAACAGGGGTTCAGCCCTTTCAGAAGCGATTACAAGCCTAACAGGACCTTACAGTTCGGGTTTCACAAGCGATTCGGGGGTGCTTACAAGCTTGAAAGGACCTTACAGTTCGGGAGTCAGAGCCGCGACCGCGACTCGTCATGTGGAAAGCAATGATGCCTCTGCCCAGGTCTAGGTGGAACGGTCATAGACATCCACAAAGTGTGGCTCACAAAGGTTGATGCAACGCAAAGAAGGGCATTTCTGTGTGTCAAAACCATTTTCCAAGTGTTCACATCTTCCCTCATGAAGAGGCCAGCTGCGGGAGTTGCTTGGAGGTCAACAGCGGCAGGAGGGACGGGAAATACCTGCATAAGGTTATAGACAGTTCTAGAGAATGATGCCAATGATAATTACTAGAAAAACTCATAGAAGCAGTAGTACTCGTATCAATATGGACACGCACACACATACCTATACATATATACATAAATGCATACATGAGAGAGACAGCGGGGGGGGGGAGTTTGGGAGAGAGAGAGAGAGAGAGAGATAGATAGATATATATATATATATGAGATAGCTCTACCTATAACATGTGAGCTGTCAGTGCACAAGCTTGCCGAATGACATTGATGTACATTGAGGTGAAATTCGGCTGTAAGAAGGACCTTCTTGGAACCCGCGAAAATCGGATCCTGCTGCAGACTTGCTTAGATCTTAAATATCCCGCTGAGCGCTTCTGCTCAAATGGCTACTACCCTTGCGGGCATCCTGAGCATAAGAAGGACGACTGTGCGTGAGGAGACGCATCTACTCTCAGATGGCATGGATTTTGTCCGGGTCTAGCTCCGACTCGCGTAGACCACATGCCTCAGATTCACCCCCGGCTACTCTCTGTATGAGAGGCTTCGTTCGCTTGCGTTCGAAAAGGATGATATCCTTCTGCCGTTTGTCCATCTACGTGGACTCAGAATGTTGACTCTTATCTTACCCACTGCTCAGGATATGCGGTGACTTGCCGAAACGCGCCTGCTTGTTGATATCACGCGGCGTACAGTGATCCCTATATGCGGTGCGTTTGGTTGTGGTTTGCAGGATTCGTGTTTATTTCTGGAAAGGATGTCTCTTTCATCCAGAATCTACACCTTGCAACACGCAGAGTGCCTTGCAATGGCCATGAAGAGTATTCTAGTCAGACGGCAGACGGACGTCAGTAAGGGGCATCTGACACTCCACAACCGCATTGCAGGACGCACAGGTGTCCGAGCTGAAAAACAGGCAATGGAGAACCCGCAATGTTCTTGCAGGGGGCATTTCGTCTGCCTCCCATTCCGGGCTTTGCATTGTTTACTTTCGGGCTGTGTCTACAATGTGGTACGTTTCAAGCGCTACACGGTATCATACCGTATCATTGTCTTTGTTGCAGTTCTTGGGGTTCGCTAGCCTGGAAGGCCGCAGAAAATTCTGTGTGGCGACTTCAGTAGGGTTCTTAGCGAAGTAAAATTTGTGTTAGGGCATCCGGCTCGAGGTTTCTGAAGGAGCTTTCAGGCCGCGCAGGGCCGGCCAGATGCTCAAAGCAAATAGCATCTGGGGTGTAAGATTTATGTGGAATCCCATCTGTCAAAATTGCTCTTTGTCATTGGGATTGAAAGCTTCCGTGTTTCAGCACATGATGGAAAGGTATCGCTACAAATTCCAAGGTTAGGACAAGATCCTGCAAGTCATTCCAACTGCTAGGACCGTCTCAGAACGAATTCTCTTTTGGTAGTTTACCCCGTCTAGGGGCTGCCAATTGCTGCTGACCGCCTGAAAGGGTCCTGGACCCCAGCCTTGGACGCGACAGCTACCACGGAATAGCTTCCATGTGCTTGTGACTTCTGTTCTTGGGAGAGAGTCAGAAGCCATTGCATTCAACTCTCAAAGGCTCTCTCACCTAGGTGTGCGTGCAGTGTGGGCATAGCTACTGCCGCACGTCTGCTTACGAGACGTGCCCGTCGGTGGAATAATTCCACTAGAGCTGTGCATTTGTTTATCTTTTCAGTTGGAGGCTTGGAATGCTCAGCCGCGAGATTCAGGACCATTGTTCAGACACCTCCACTCTCATGTACATCAGTCCTTCCATGATGACCAACATTTTGTGGCTAGTTAACCAGTTGAGCCTGGGTCTTCCACAAGGCTCTACGCTAACCGTCCAGGCGTGGGCCCTGAATCATGTGCAGGCTACTAGACCAACACATAGTTAGTGCACATAGCGTGGCAAGTTCGCTTCATTGGACCATCAAACAAACATGTTGACATTGGCAAAGAAGACATGTAATTGGCAGAGTCTACGTAGATCAGCAGCCGGGGCCTGGCTGTTTCTACGATAATTTGGGCACAGAGTACCTAGCATCGGAAGTTGCATCCACGGCGCTGAAACCCGCACGTCCAGTCTTCAATTGCTGCAATGAAAGGCCCGAACTCCAAAACCTTGATGCATGAAACGCAAGCGACAGATCCCAACGCTCCAGGCCCAAACTCAAAAAATGCATCATCAGGATGATCAGCGCCTCATAAGGTCCCTCTTGCTTATGGAACTTGAAAGAATGATGTGCACAGTAGCTTTGAAGGTGTTGAATCACCTGCTGTATCGCCTCACCACGAACTCAAACATCCCCACAAGTACAGCACTTGCACTGATGTGTCTGGAGGAGGCTGCAAAGTACAAGTTGAGCAATGCACTTGCACAAAGCTTGGGACCTTCAATCACACGTGCTACTTGCCGTGAACCTCTATGTTTCCCTACTGCTGGTCGTTCAAGCCAAGTGTTGCAGGAACTGCAAAAGCAGCAGCTTGATTCCCTGCGCGACGCCTCCACAACAAAGCAGCAGCTGATGGTGCAGGCTGCAGTGATCCCAGCAATCTGTGACTCTAGATGGTGTATGGTTTGGGGTGTATGTCTCATTTACAGGCGAAAACGGCTGATAAAACCCGATGTTCGCTAGCAGGCCGTGGTAGCAATGCCAAACATGACATGTCTGCCTGAGCTGCCGATCTGCTCCGTCCATAGTCCATATTCCGTCTACCCGTTTTGCGGCGTAGCAGTTTTGAGGAAGTATACCCAAACCAAATACCACTCTACCCTCCAAGAAACAAACAAACTTCAATGAAAAAAACGAAGAACCTTGGCAGGTGGAGCAGCTTCGGCAGGCGTCCGAACGGGGGGTTTTGACCCTTTCTTCAAGCCCTACCCTAAGCCCAAAGCATGTCCCTTGATGATACATTCCAAGTTTCAAATGTGTTTTTGGTTGTATGCTTGGGTTCCGACACTTGAGGGATTTTGCTGAAAGCCTGCTGGGGGCGAAGCATCCATCCAACCCAGAGGAAATGGTACCACGAATTTGCAGCTCCTGCTGCCATGACGTTCACGCAGACGAGCTGCATCAGCACGACATCGTCCATCATCGCCTTGCCTATAGAGTGCCAAGAACGTTGATGCGGTGAACGCTGCTGATGCCTTGGGCCAACGGGGTTTGCAGCTTGTGTAGATGAAGCCTTTGTTCAGTCCCCCTACAGATGAAAAGCCAGGAGAAGGATAAGCTTCGTCGCACCTGGCTTCCAGAGTCTAGTTAAGTTGTTGGCGCATGACTCAAACTGAGGAGTCCCTCTGCAGAGTCCTCGCAGGATCCCATCACTTTGCGGCACATAATTATCAGAAACTGCGTTTAGAGGCTTGGCTACGGTCCTAAGCTCTTTGGGCTCTGCTCGGGCCACGCCAGTCGTGCAGCTTCATGTTCAAGCAGATCAGTCTTCAAGACCCGTGGAAATTGCTCGTCGATCTGAGCGCTCATTGCGAACTTTTTGATGATATGTATGACTTTCTTTCAGGCCACTGGCCACTAAACCGGAAACCCCACGCCTTCACTCGTCACTGAGCCCTTCCAGACTCTCACACGGCCAGGCTACAGAAAGGATTTCTCAAGGTTATGCATCCCTAGTCGGGAGTCTATTAAGAAGGCAAGCATCCAAGTGTTTTAGGGGACCTTAGATTTGTGATGCTATCAAAGCCCGCCGCGCAGCACTAGGAAAGTTTCCTCTGTAGTTGCTTGCGCTGAGAACCCAACACAGGTCAAGATTTTCGGGTTGCGGGTCTGGGACTGGGACCATTTGAGTAGTATTTAATTTGGGGATACTATGGTCATAATTGGACCGTTGCCTTCCTCATCTTCATGCAGCAAGGGGGCAAAATTGCATCCTTTGTTCACAGATGCCCGAATCTTGGAACGGTCATTATCTTTCTTGCGCCATGCTACAAGCTGCGTGGCCCGAAAATCCCGACTTTGAATCACTTAAATTTCATGAGGATGCTGAGATCCATTGGTGCCCCCGCATGCCCTCAGCAAGAACTTTCCCTAACAATTTCTTTACTGCATTTCCCTGGGATTTGAGAAACACCTGTGTGAAGTTCCTTGAGCTTCAAACTCAAATCGCCATCAGCAAGAATATGCAGTACAAGCATCATCTACTCGACGTTACGCAATTTCTTTCCTTATTCCCTGACCTTGAGAACTCCTCCCTTAGAGATGACTTTCTTAGCCCTCTGTGGGTAGGGAGACGTAGACAAAAATCCAGGCTTTCAAGATGGGAAAGAACAGCCCTTAAACTTTCCAATAGCAAGACAGTGAGATCTGTCACTGCAAAACCCATCTCATTTTGGATCCCATTAACCGCTGAGGACATCAAAAAATCGGTCTCGCCTCCAAAATCTACAAAGCGGCAATTGTTGTGTCTTCATAAGTATTTTCTTTCCGTCCTGCGATCCATTGGACGACACCTGGAGGCCTCCGACCATAATTCTTTGCCCCACCTCCCTGAAGTTCAATGGTCGGAAGACATCCCCATCTGTTCCTCATGCTCAGTTATGTTGAATTTTGTCCAATCACCGGACAAAATTCACCGGCCTTGCCATCAGGCCTCACTCCATCCGAAAAGCCTTCTACTTGAGAAACTCCACTCGTGCCAAAAGATCATTGATGATCTTGCAAGCATTATCGCCCGACTATAGCTATTCTAGATTATTCACTATTTGAGGAGCCAAAGTGCTCANNCCGTGAATAATACTATGGTACCCATTATAGAGTAAGATTCTATCCTCCTTTTGGGGTATAGTATTTTATATAAGGAATATAATGTTACTAGGTTCAACCACCAATATAACACTATTCATTTGATCCAGGAGCTAGTACCTTTTGACTCTTGGGTCCATGTCTGAGTAGGCACAGTACGGGTTCTAATCCGGAGTAAAGATATTTCCTGCAGATGCCTGGTCTCCAGGAAAGTTCTTGGATGTTGGTGTTCGAATGAGGAGAACTACCACGATCCCCTGACCAAGTTGTGGGTTCCGACCGGCCTAAGAAAGTCCATTAATATTCAAGTTGGCGCTTTATGATCAAAGACAGGCCTGACTTGCAGGCTCAAGGCGTTTCCGATTTAAGCCGCCTGGCGTTAGGGTTTCGAATCGCTGCTGGGATTCCGGAGGGGCGAGGGAGCTGAATGTTGAGAAATATCCATCTGAACTGAACCCAACCCCCAGTGATACGGTGAATCAACTTGGAGGATATACTAACAGGTAGTTAACTCAAGCGCACGCATGACACAGCCTTGAAAAAAACAACAACTCAAAATCGCAGGAGCAGCAGAGTTTGATGGACCTGGCCGAGGCGGAACGTCAGAATGCAGGCCTGGTCAGAACTCCTTTGATGTTGGATGTTGTTGATGGACATCCTGCAGGAAGTGCGAAGGTCACGCAATCCACCTGGGGCGTGCGGTTCGTCAAGTCGTGCTGGATCTAGTCTAGTCCACCCATTGCCGCAAACCAATTGAGGGCGCGTGTTCTGCGACAATCATTTTCGAGCACATGGTGCATTGGGGGGTTAGCCAGCCGATTGAAGGCATTGGGGGAAGGGCAAGCAGTGGGACTATTGGCCATTTGCAGTTATTTTTTCAAAAGGAGCTTGTGGGATATCTGCGTTGCTTCATTGGATTTGCTGCAAGGACATCAGCTTTTAAAGGAAACCCTCCAGAAAGATGTTTGTCGCCAGTGCAGGGGAGATGATAGAGGGTAGCTCCTAGAGCCCCGTGGATCCCTAGGACTTTGAGGAACCTGCTGAGTCTAGAATTTCTTGGACTCCCAGCAACGGATGGCCGTGTGAGGTTGGTGCTTGTACCGGGAACGGCCTGGATTTTCGAAAGCCTTGGCACTGCAAGGGAACAGGGTACCGCAAGCCATCATGGGCACAGGCAGCACTTGGTGTCGGGCTTCCACTCTCAGACTCAAGGATTGGCAACCAACGTTAAATTAATTAGGTGAAGGGTGCGAGGTGTTGTTAACTGCCAAGTTTAGATGCTGGATTCGGCAGCCGTATTTGCCTCATTGTCAGCTCGAGCATTTCGGCTGTAAGTTAGAAAGAAAAGTGCCACATCAGTTCATCAGGCACTTGCCTGGCTTCTGAAATTCAATATGAGCTTGAGCCGCTAACTTCTCAATTCTCGTTTCAGTCTGGGCAGGAATTGGTCTCAAAGACACTATCATGTGCTCAAGATCTTAAGCTTGACCTTGCAATTTTCCCAGAAGGAGAGGTCCAGGTCTCACTGGATCTTCGTTCCTTTTTTAGGTCCCAGGCTCATTATGGCGAGACACAACACTGAATGGAACATCCTTCGTTCTTCTGAGGATACCTCAGCAATCAAGAGAAATCCGTGACTTTTAGAGGTCTTGAGGTGATAATTGCTGCAGCGCAGGAGAGTGGAACCTCTTCAAGGCACAAACTCACTGCCATTGATTTCTCTTGGGATGGGGCTTCCGGTGGTAGGTTTTCAGACGCGGGAAGTAGTTGGGTCACTGTGTTGGGTCGTGGCGTGAAGATGGGTGTGCGGATTCTCCTGGTTTCTGCGCATTAAGCTTCAGGAAGCAACATACAACATTTCAGATGCAAGTCGTAAGCACGGCTGTTTGTCCGTATCAATGTGTTCCGCTGCCCAAAGTCAGATATGCGAGTCAAAATCGGGGTGCCCTTACATGTTTTGGATACATAGGGAGAACAAGCACGTTTGAGGAGTCCCTCTGTACAGGTTGTTTTCAGGAAGGTCCCATATCGAGGTTGTTGTTCGTGGCAAGCGAGGCATAGTTGAGTTTGTGAACTCCATTCATATCTGAAATCAAAGTCTATTGCATGTTTCGAGGTGGCATGGAAATTGCCAGGCCTTCGGTGGCTGCCGGGCTCCATCGGAACCAACCATCCGCGAGGCACCGGCGAATGGCATGAGGTTTGCTGACACGTGGGTATTCGTGAGTTGGTTCACCAAAGCAGAAGCTGCCATGCATCCTGGGATATGTCCTGTCCAGTCTTTGAGGAGGTAACCTCGCCGCATGGCATTGTCTTTGGTTTTGGGCTGCCTCTTCCTGGATATCTCAGCATCATGAGTGCCCAGCTTGTGCTACTGCAGATTGCTCGTAAGTGCACGCAGATTTTGCAATATTTGGCCGCGATGCACAGTAAGCATGACATTACGATTCCATCTATTACCATATTGTTACCACCGTTTGGGCTGGCGTTGTTGAGCCCTGACAGCGTGGCTGCACAGGCACACTTCATGCATAGTAGTGTTAGGACTTAGGGTTTGCAATCACTTGTTTCGTTCTAGCACGAAAGGCTACAGGCTTTTTCAGAAACTGTGGCTCGATTTTAGGGGGAGGAGGTTCATCATGTGGCATCGTGCTCCACAGGCCTAATTGCACCCTCAACACTTCACTAGATCTCCGCGTGCTTGATGTTGATTGCCATCCAATCCGGAGAAGCCAGCTCCTAAACTGAACTGACAGTAAAACATAGAAAGCCCCCATCCCTTTACCTGTTGTCTCAAGAGTGCGAACCGAATATGCGCATGAACGCAAAAAATCCTTCAATGGAGACTAGGAAGCTTCCAACCTTCCCCTACGGGCTACGGCCACTTACCTCCGTGACCTAGTGCTGTTGGTGAACAAATGCAATCCGGACGTAAAACTCATGAATGTCATGTGGGTTATCTATCCATGAACCCGTTCAGCAAATACCCATCCAAGTTTCCTTCACGAATCGTACGATCGCAGGAGTCACGGCTTCGACCACCGCCAAGCAATGCCGCTACAGTCGAGGCGATCAGGATAGTACATTGGGTTCTCAAAAAATCGAGCTTCTAGCCGGGGCTCATCATGCAGATCCGACTTTGTAGCGCACGTGGAAAAAAGCCCTGATGAGAGTAATTCCCACACAGGCTTCCGTTCAGGTTTGAGGGGCTTCGGCAGTTGGCTTGCAACGAACTGGGCATGAAGGCTTGTATGATTTGTTGCGGGGGTCTTAAATTGGTGGCCGAGAAATTGGGTTTGACAGCAATTCCAACTGATGAACCTAAGTGATCGTGGCGGTCGCCGCAGCAGCGGCATGCTGCTGCTGCTGCCGCGGCGTGGCCAAGGGAGGCGGCGGTGGAGGTGGTGCTGGTGGTGATAGTTGGCGCGGCAGTGGTTGTGGCAGTGGTGCTGAGGGCATCTTGTGGCATCATGGTTGTTGACTTTCAGCTCGTATCCTGGGCAGGGAGCTGTGCATTATTGACATATGAGGGAGAGTTTTTTTTGGTGATGCAGGGTTCCGTATCATTTACGTCTCACACGATGACAGTGAGGATCAACAGTTACACTGCGGCCGCTTCCATTCAGGATGATGCCCCCTCAGACACAACAGGAATCCGCAGCGTGAAGGACTAACTGAGGATCATCCGCTCCTCAGGGCCACCGTCCAAATTTAAGTCACCGTGAAGGACTGTGGAGCGTTTTTTGCCGGGCCTTCACGGATGCCCAGATCTTCAGCAGGCTTTGCGATTCTTAGGAACAGCTGCCAACGCATGTTCACTGAACCATTCCTGCGACAGGAACTCGATCTGGTTCGCACGAAGCAGCATCAGGATTTGCCGTTGAATGCCCTCTCTGCCTGTCGTGCCATGCGGGAGAACGACTCGGAATTGCTGAGTCATGTGTGTCCACCCAAAACAGTCGAAACAGGCAATCTCTAAATAGTAGACCTGCACCTTGCACTAAGCCCCAAGCCTGCCAGCAGTGTTGAGTCCGCAGGAGGCCTTGGAGCTCAAGAATCAGCAGCGGAGCTTCTTCGATGAGGCGCGGGGAAAGACGAGCAGTTTCTCAGACCGATACGAAGTTCTCAAAAAGAAGTGGTTGCCTTGTCAATTAGTACACGCTCATGACTAAAAAATATTGAGCACCCCATCGATGTTTGAGGCGCGGTGGTACCATGAAAGACACATATCGAAAGAAACCTGTCAGGGGCTCCATAGCAGTTTCAGAGTGGACAAGCCTAACCCCAAAGGAGTGATGGCCATGAATGGCTGGGCAGCCACCCGAACCGGGAAAGGAACAATGCGCGACGCGAAACCCTGAACAGACCCTGAACAAAGAGCGGGGGCTGCACAAAGCGTAAACACTGCAATTCAAAGAAATTCTTGCTAATAATGATCTTCAAGCCTTTCTTCACCTAAAGCCTAAACTTAAGCCCTGGCCCTACTTTACACCCTCCAAACAAAAGCAGGACCACTGTGCGACACGAACATGTGCAACCCTCACACCACAAGTTTTCTGAAGGTTTGTGTCGTAAGTGCTAAATTGCGCGGGTCGCTTTCGTAATGGGGAACCTGGTTTCTCATTTGCGCTTTATTTTTTGGGGGGTGGCGACAAGGGCTTTTCAGCACCGAATCGCAGGCCACATGGTCTGCATGTTCTT
>CAJNIZ010047152.1:0-19842 GCA_905231905.1 Symbiodinium pilosum | reverse complement strand
GAAATTTCAAGAAAAGCCCCAAGACTCTGCCAGCACTCACCAACATGCTCCCCAGAAATATGAGGCAATTGGAAAGCTTGGCCAAAATGACCCGCGCAATTTAGCAGTCGTAAGTGACTGTGACGTTTCAAAGCAAGAGATCAAAACTGCGTTGCGAGGCATAGCTGTAGCAGCCGCTGCAATACGTCTTGCAACAGCGAGACCACAGTGCAGGGGTTCATCTCGAGAATCCTCACCTACAACTGAACTCTTAGGTGATATGGTCCTGAGGCATGGAATGCTATGGAGGCTTTTCCTGAAGCGACCAGGTACATGTAGAATGCAGCTACATGCAATGTGTATGTATGTGGGGTACATGCTTGAAGCCCGTGTGATGAAATATGGACTTCCTGAGTTTGAAGCAATCCGCAGCGGCCAAGCCCATGCAAAGGTTCTGAGCCAGCAGTCGACAAGCCAGCAACAGTTGGCCAGCCAAGTGTCGAGCCAGCTCGAGGCCTCTTGGGGGTTAGCGTGACATCACACCTCTCATTCCTTGGAGCTTCAGGGCCCCACTGCAAGGCAGCACGTAGAAGGCTTGCTAAGGCCTGCTTGGAAGGCATGCGGTAAAAGGGCGTTGGAATTTACAGTACCATGGTCATAGTGAGTACAGAAGCGGCTCCACGCAAGCAAACGGGCGCTCAGCATGAGATACAAAGACTTGAGTATGCCGGGCATAGCATGACTGAACTCCTTAGTAAGGAGAGAATGCACGAGCTCCCATGTTCCAAAACGAGCTGATTACATGTGATCTTCAAGAATGAGAAGCTTCAATAACTCTAGCCTAGAAGTAAATGCTTGCATCATCTAGCTCTCAAGGCCCATGGCAGTAGGATAACAACTTTCGGGCCTGCGCATGAACGACACAGAATAATCAAATGGCTAGCAGCCTTATGTGGCAGCAGCAACTGGATTTGGAAGTCTCTGATATTTCAGACTCACCTTGGGGGCATATAGTGTATGTGGGCCTGCTATGATCTGTTCAAATTACTATCTTTTTATTAAAAGTCTTGTGGATTCCATGGATCATGTGTTGTTACTGCGCATAGGCTGCAAGGACAGACAAAAGCAGGCTGGCGCGTGCATGCAGCCCCAACGTCTATATTGCGATAATCCTCGATGCCCTTGGAGCACCCAGGCCGTGCAGAGCCAATGCACGGCTGCTATTGCGGGCCTCCACTCGCAGCAGACTAGCACGCTGGAGGCGCCGCAGTCTCACTGTCATTCTCGGGAGCGTTGAATGTAGGCAGCCTTTAGTAGAGGCATCCTGAGCCGGCATTGGCAAATTGGTCCACACCATCAGACCACTCTGGAGAGTAGAACAACCGGCGACCACAACGATCATGATGTAATGCATTTAAGTTGGCTTGGCCGTTGGCAATCTCGCGCTCTGCCTTCCTCTCCTCCGCTCCTTTTGTCTGGATGTCAGACTTGGAAGAAGGAATCGCCCGACGGACCTCCCACAGAAACTGCAAGGCAATCCGGCACCAGCAGCGCCGCATGCAACAAGTCCAGGAGCATTCTCGGGGGTTTGGGTTCAGGCTTGGGATCCAAACAGACGTCTTGTAGTGCTTTCTTTGTCCTGAATAGATGGTCCAGTGTTTTGGGCTTCTGGGAACAATATTCTTGAAGTTAAGCTACTTACCTACCTCCGCTGAATCACGGCAGCTTAAACCGTGGTTGGCAGTTAGCATGGTTCAGAATTTGAAGTAAAGAATTTGACAGCGGGCGAGAGGTTCACGTGGGCTGAGATTTCTAGGGAAGTGCCTCTTCAAATGCAGGCGTGCGATTGGGTCCTGGCATGCTAAAAGCGGAAAAAAAAAAAAAAAAAAACAGCCATATA
The DNA here is from genome assembly GCA_905231905.1 of Symbiodinium pilosum. Classification (NCBI taxonomy): domain Eukaryota; class Dinophyceae; order Suessiales; family Symbiodiniaceae; genus Symbiodinium; species Symbiodinium pilosum. The sequence goes on along the minus strand of CAJNIZ010047152.1, from coordinate 17,963 downwards.
TGGCAGCTGCAGAATGTTGGATGAGTCTTCCGCAACATTAGTGCCATAGAGGGCATGCCCTGCAGTGGGCTGATGTTATTTACCCTGAAATTTGGGGACTCAGCCATTTTTCGCCAGCTCGTGGCGTCGTTCCCCTTGTGCTCAGAAGGGAGTGAGGATGACGGAGCTCTGTCTCTGTTCCATCATGTCTGGCCAACAGAATTTAAAACCTCCTTCACCATCCTAAACTCAAACTCTAGCCTCAAACCCTAAGCTTGCTTGCAAGGGCCAGCTCCTGGGGGACGTGGGCGCGCTGAAGTCACAGCGCCTGACCTCGGGATTTCAAGTCAGCGCCACCCTTTGTAGCTCTTAGTTTAAGGATGCCCATGATTTCTCGGAAGACTTGGAAGTTTTCTTCTTTTAAGCAGGAGTTGCAGGCGCTTTAGGGCAGCGTGTCAGGCCACGGGATGTAAATCCAGTGGTCTGGTCCTATGTGAAAGGGCCAGGCAAGCCTCGCAATGAACCAACATGTTAGTGTTAGTTGCAGATCCAAATGCGCGGCATATGCCACATGCCAAAGCCAGGCAGGCTCGGCAATGCACTCTGAAATAACCAGATAAAAGGGGTGATGCCAACCGCGAGAACACAGAACCGCGCAATCCCCGAACCCCAAAACCGTAAGCCCAATGACACCATGATGCTGGCTACAGCAATAATGCGCGCAGGGGGGGAGCCTTGCCCACACAGTTTTTGGACCAAGGTGCGCCGAAGCCCCTCACACATTCAAGTAGGAATCCTCAAGCCCTAATAAACAGAGTTAGGAAAGCCTTGGAAGGGCTCTACTACGAAAAATGTGGAGACCTCTGCACGTCATAGATTTCATGTGAGACTCTTGCAGCAGAGAGTGGGGGAAGTACTGGCTACTTTAGCAATTCAAACAGCACGTCTTGTCGCTTCTCACTGCCTCAAACATACTTGTCCTAGCAGCGATGTCAACAGCCGTAAGCCCAGTGGCCGTGGATTATGTTGATAGCAGTAGCCGCCAGTACGCACGAAGCTACATGCACCGGCTTTTCACACAACACCTCCGAGTCTCTGCGGAGTGCTTCCCTCGACAGGCTTGAGCTGGGCCCGATTTATTATTGAAATTTTCTGAGTTCCCACATGTGTTGAGGATCCTTCAGTGAGCTTTGTCAACAAACCCATGAGAAAATCCTTGCTACTTGGGCTCGAAGCACCAAGCCCCAGATTTCCAATGAGGCTCGTGGATTCTTTGCGAGCCCAGAGGACAACGAGGCGCTTCTAGCGAAGCTGTGCGGAAAGCGGTAGAATCTGCCATGCTTCGAGGCATGTTTCTTGAATCGCAGCGAAAGTCACACTCCAAAGCAGATTCTGCAATGTTTCAGGCTGCTCAGCATCTGACCTTTACCCATCCCAACTGTCATGGACTGTCCATTGCGCTGGACTTGAGAAATATTGCGGCAAGACGTAGTCAGATTCTGCGCAATCCTGCGCACTTGTTGTTTGCTGATGCTCTTTGGGGCGTAGCAAAAGTACCCCGGGGGCTCAGCTTCAAACAAATAACGACAGCCCTCTTTAAAAAGCAGGAGGGTGCCTTGCTTGATTTACAGCATGGCAAGGGTCATTCGGCACTGATGTCAACTGTCCAGAATGCTCCAGGAGAGATGCTTGTAGCGGTGAAGTCGTCTACAGGTAAGTGTTTCTCTCCGATACGCTCGGTGCTGAATCTTTCAGGAAGAAGTTTTGAAGCTGTGTAACAAGCAACACAGATGGATTGCAATCAAGCTGAGGTCCTTGAGTGATGACAGGTTTTCCTCATTAACAGTGTTGGTAACGCTCCCAACCGGTGCATGCGCAGGATCTCGGATGCCTTGCAGAGCGCAAACTGAACGCTAGTGAGGGCCTGCATAGCATGTTCCAAAGTCGAGCAGGCTTTTGCGGGAAAAAGTGTTGTGGTTTTCTCTAATTACATTGGTCCTAACATTACGGTTTTGTTAACAGGGTTCCAAGACGAAGTCACAACATTGCCACTCCATCCCTTCATCCCGTGTTTCCTGCTGGATGTAACCCCCCCTTGACTTCCTTGTATGTGAGCTGGGAGGTGGATGGTTTGGGCTTAGGGAATCCCAGCACGTGTGAGTACATCATACCCTGGGCTGATGAGAGCTCTACAAGCCGAAACGCGTTGGGAAAAGCTGAATGTCGGGTATGACCCCGCCTTTCAGCTTGATGTCTAACCCTAACATACACTAGCCTAATCCGTGATTGGGCTCTGCACAGCTTGTATAGCGCGCTTGCAACAGATAAACTGCCAGCAATCGGACGCTGATTGCCTCGCAGCAGCCTCCCTTCTAATCCTACTGGGTATATAAGCACATATAGATATTTATATGCAATTTTGCAGGGCTTCTGTGGGGATTCCATGGCAGGTATAGCAGGTTGCAGGCTTTGGGGTGTCTTACACATGGTTGCGTTTACGCAAGATTTTTGTCAGACGTATCCTGCTAAACCACTGTGGCCGAAGCTCGTAACCTTCAGTTTTTCACATAGTCACTCTGGGCTTTGCTGCAAGGGCCCGTGGAGCCACAGCGCGTAGAAAAGCACTGGCGCTGAACGGTTCGCCTGGAAGTAATCGCAGCAATGTGCGCACCACATCAAACCCTTAAAGATACGATCCAGAAAAGTAACAATTGCGACATGATCGGTTTTGATCCAGCACGCCCAGCCAAAAGAAACAACTACGTCCTGGCCTCAAATATTGTTGATCAACACAGGAAATATCGATCAAAGTCCGCCAGCAGAAGAAGAGCAATCAAGTGGTTGAAACGACTTGGCTCATTATGTAATTGCGTGTCCTGGGCCTCGCAGTTCTGCAATGAAAGCAGAATAAGGTTGAAGGATATGGACGCAAACCCCCATTCTAAACAGATTTCCTGTTCAATAGCCTCCTTTTCCAGTACGGAAACAATCAAGAGCACACATTTGATTGGGCCATTCCGAAGGTAGTCTTCCAATGTCTTCCAGGATTTTGGGCGTCCGGACTTGTCATTCAATATGTGCTGCGGGGGTTGCTCAAGAATAGGGGAAGGGCTCAAGCAAGAGGAATTGCAGCAGGCTCGCAGTGGGTTGCTTGGTTGCCACTGTTTTTTTCTAACTGCTTTCCGAAGTCCCCTTTCAGGATAATACTAGTCACCTTACATACCGTTGATGGAGGAAATCTTGCAAAACTTTATTGCTGCCCTCAAACATGATACCCCGCACCTCCAGTTTGATATATGCAATGATGCTGCAAAAAGCCTGTTGGGACAAATGACCATAGTCTTGCACGACCTGGATTTCTCTTGTCCTCAATGTTAAAAAGGGGGTGCGGGGTTTCCGTGGTTTACGTATTCTTTCGTAGCATAGGGTGGTGCAAGATTTCCTCCATCCACTGTAGTAATCCAAATACTTGAAATCTCGAAGTGCGCTCCTGAGGCCGTTTACAAGGAGTGCGTTGCGCGAAAGGGACTCGTCTGCCCTCCGCAAATGCCACAGCCCTAGCGGTTCTGGGACTTGGCGGTGTAGAGCACATTTTTGTTTCTAAAGGCTGCCGGTGAATGTAGCACGATGCAAAACTCGTACCTATACATAGCACAGGCATTGCATGGTTGCGGAAACAATACCATATCCCTTCGTTGATACGACTTTGTAAACATGCGACAGTGATGCTTCGTTTTAATGCCTGCAGCGGCAACGTGACGAGCGCGCCTATGCAAGAAAGTGACAAAGGTCTCACAACTCCAACATCACTGCAGGCTGGGCTTGGTAACGTTCAGTCCGCTCTCCCAGACATAATTAGCCGGAACAGACCAAAGGCGCAGCTGCGTGAGGCAAAGTCACTTCAACATACGTCAGAGATTTTGGATGAGCCGTTTGCGGATTTGGATCATGAACATCTACTTACCAAAAACATGGCTCCGACGACATCTTTTCCATGCATGTTAAACATTTTCGGTGATACAAGGAAGCTGGATGCATGAACATGTGCTTGCTGTTTGAGCTTTCTCCCCTGCCAATTACCAACATATTCACGTGAACTCTTGTCATCCTGAATAATATTTCAAGTAATCAGCTAAGATTGCAGTTTCTGCCCTGACCTGGCATGGCAGATCTCTCCATCTTCGTGCTGCCCATGCTTCAGTTTTTCCCAATCCCGGACTGCTGCTTCGAGGAGATGAAGGAGGGGGATTGTGCGCGTGCAAGAGGACGCGCATGCAGACTTTTTCAAATCTGTGCTCCCCTCTTTTGCCAGCTAGCGGGAAATATGAAGGGGGGTGACCCCTTGGGCTATAGTCGAAGCAAGGGCTTTCGCTAAATCTTTACAAGCTGTCGCAAAACTATACGCCGACGGTCCACTAGTCGAAGTATAAGGGTTCATTCAAAGGATCATTGTCCAAGAGACCTCTCAGCATCTGGGATATCCCAAGCGCGCCGCTGTCAGAAACTGGGGCAAGATTCATGTTGAGCTGGTTGCTCCAAGTCACTGCCACTCTGGCAGGTCCCCACCTGGATCTATGATAAATCCTGGTCGCCGGAGTTTGGCAAGCATGAGGCCCGCGCATTGCCCTCATTTCCAATTGAAGCGCGCGTTGTGGTCCAGTATGGTCATACCTATACAGGTTCACTATCCATGGCCGGTATGTTGCAAGAGGAGCTGCAATATTGTCATTTCCAAGAATAGGCTTCCGGCGTCGATGCTGACATTCTCAGTCCTGATGCTAGGAGCACCTAGAAGGCAACGCTTTGTTTAGAGGCACTAGAAAGTTGTAATTGCAGCAGGAATAGTCAACGTACCCGGGCCAACTCTTCCGGGGGTGTCATCTTCCAGAAAAGAATCATGCTACCCATTCTTGGCAGCTTGGATTCGACAAAGCCTTTATTCTCACGTCGTTTGCGCCGAACCCCGCTGAGAGCAGTGGAGATATTCTTCCAGATTCACCAAACTTGAAAAGCAAAGGTAGGGTTGTGGTGAGGTCCAGCTTGCATGCACGTCACCATCAGGAGCACTCAACTAAACCTACTCGTATCGGTAGCTTTGCGTTCTTACAGCCTCCCGGCATTTTTCTGCCATTTCGCCTTCAAGTTGAATCTGCAGGCGACGCGACGCCAGAAGAGTCTGAACCTGAGACTAGTTAGTCGCTATGTCCAAGCCTGAAACCTGGCCTGTCTGAGTACGTCATCTGCAAGTCGATCCACAAGCTTGCGCTTGTTTATATATCATACCAGAACAAGAAAATAACGGTGTCAAATTACAGGAGCATTTTTTGAAAGAGCGGCATCCCTCAATATTTAGTACAAGTATAAACCATCCCTTTTCTCCTGTCCGAACTTGAAAAAGAAAAGATCCCTAATTGATTAGAGGAAGTAAGTGTGTCTTCAAGTCTACTTTTGTCAACTAGCTAACTGATCAGAGTTCATGACTGTTGTTAGCACATACATTCCTCAACAACGCAACCACAAGCAGAAAATCCTAGGAAGTAAATTAGATCCCTGGTTCTATTTCGATTGCTTTCGTTTGTGCACATGAGCCCCTGTAAGAAATAGGTGAGGACCAAAAGCAGAAACATCAAGGAGATCCCAAATTCCAATAGGATGTCTCGTCCTTTATTCGATGTTCGGGAAAGTCCTTGTTGAGAGCATTTTCAAAATCGTAGGAAATCAGGAGATCCCCAATTCCGTTTGATTCGTTATTGCACCCCTCTATTACCTCAGAACTCTGCCCGGATTCGATGTGCGGGGAGGTCTTTTACGAAGGGAAGAAAGTTACTAGTAGAGGCCTACATGCTTAGCCCTTTGCTCTGCCACGGCTGGGACTGACATTCGAAGTTGAGTTTTTCCATCCAGGGTTCTTTTCAAGAAGACGAGTTTGTAGACAGCCAGTGAGGATTCTTTAGGATGGTCGTGCACACCCCCTTGTCGTGGACATCCAGCACAAAGCATTCGGTAGAATTTTAGCCTGGTTTGAGGATGGAGGGATCCTTTTTTCTCAGGCTGCCCATGGTTTTGCAAATGACGTGTTGAGTGCTCCACTGCCGACTCTCTGACTAGACCCCGGTCCAATGCGTTCCTTCTTATCCTGAGCCATGCAGGAGAGTGCCTTTCTGAATTTCTACTCCCAAGATGGTTTCCTCATATGTGCTTCAAGCATGCGCATATACGAAGGTCGCTAAGGAGGCAACTAGCCATGGAAAAAAGCGAGGTCTATGCAACATGCGGGTGTCATCGGGAGCCTGCAGGTGGTTCCCAGCGATAGGGTAAGGCAAGAAATTGGTTTGTGATGTTGCAAGAGAAGGAGTGACTGTGGTGTTGATAAACCCGCAATCCCTGAAACTTCTATAATTCTTCTTGGACAATGCTTAAATTTCCCATACCCAAAGGGTCGATTCATGGTTGATCTTCAGACCTCGACTATGCATGGGTTCTCAGGTGTGGGTCCATGTCATCTTGGGTACAGGTTGAAACCTCAAACTTAAAAGCACATTCTCGCTCTTTGTCAAATTTCTGCAGGCGAGTCGGCAGGTTTCTTCGCTCAAATGCAGGTGCGCCAAGCGACGGCTCTGAGATTAGCCTTTTTTGGCCAATTGTTTATGTTAGCGTACAAGGAAGTACTGGATTGGAATAAACTTAGCAGTCACCGCGGCTCTTGCACCAACACAAGTTACCGGAGGGACATGTAGGGAACTGATGCATGGCAGGTTGGTGAGCATCTCCTGGGTTGCACATGATGATACCGTTACAACCCCTTTGCTCCAAGCCATGCGCAGAACGAAAGCTGCCCACATTGTGCCCTCCACCGATTCGTGAATTTCCTCATGATTCTTAGTGGTCTCATGAGCGCAGGCTCATGTTCTGTTGCCTTAGATGGCCTCAGTTTCTGTGAGGACTTGGATGTGCTAGTTGTGCCAACAATGGTGCATCAAATCTGGTTGATGGACCCCTAGCTTCCTTGAATTATTGCAGGGAGTGCATGCTCCCCCGCACAGGCACACCAAATACGCTCGCCGTTTTTGGAAGAAGCCTGACAAACACTCAGCAAAAACAGAACACCAACCCAACCTCGTGCAGTCCTGTTTTCGGATTGGGTGCTTCACAGTGGGCTTGGACATCAAAATTGAATTGCCAGCTGCAAGGGACTGCATGAGTAGCCACGTTTATTGTGTAAAAGAGGAGATGCTTTTCTCAAGGAACTAGGGAAGGGCCAACGAGGTCAGGCATTTTTGCAAAATCGCCCCAAGATGCACATTATCGTGTCATCTCATCAATAATGCTCGCAAGACTCTGCGCAGGCCGACCCTGTTTCCTAGTTCGTGCAGCAGCTGTAATCAGCAAGGAAGAATGCACTTTCCGTCAGGGCGACAACGCCCCGACGCCCAATTCGAAAGTCATCGAGGCATATGGAATGGGAACTTCTCAAGCTTGCGTCCGTCCCCTCATATCACTCGAGAGATTATAGTCCTAGCGTCCTTCCGCTATGGAACCACAACAGGACCCCAGTTCTTCCCTATATGTGACCGTCAGCAAATTTGTGATCAAGTCGTAGATTGTAGATGTAACTTAGGTGATGGTCTTTATGCCCGGTGTACCATTGCAAGCCCACGCTAAATCATTCACCAGAGGGCTTTCCCTGCCTCTTTGTCATCCCAGGGTCCCGAACAGTATTTCCGGAGCTTAAGGGTGCCAACCAGGTCAGAGAAGACATGGGTGCACACACTGGCTCACACATCATTAGAGCCCTGCTTCCAAAGCTGCGGAACAGCGCCAGGGTTTGGTGTGATTCGTTGGGGGTAACCGGTAACCTGAGCGGGAGCTTTCGGAGAACCGAGCTGCCTCAGCAAGAATCAGCAAGAATAGCGCAAGATCGGGCTGACAGTGGCTATCATTGGCTTACGCCTGGGGGCGAGCTTGCCACATGCATATCTACTATATTAAAGACAGGATCTTTCGGAGCGCTTCTTTGCGACCTTGGCGGAAAGTCAATATTTCCGCGACTGTGCTGGAAGGTCACAGTCCAATGCACTTCGAGACTTAGTTGAGACTGAAAAAAACTTAGCGTTTGCTGTTGGAAGTTTACCACACGCTCAGGGTTTGATAGCAGGCTGTGATGAAACGGAAGCTGTGCTGAGGGCACCGATCCGGCATACTCAACTTTCAAGTTCTCTGTCCAGTCAAATGCAAAGATATGGAGACAGGAAGTCGTACGACATGAGAGGTGCATGCAATCTTGCAAGTCCTGAATGCCGGTTGGGAACAATTCTACCGTACATCGTTCAGACTGTATGTAAGTGCTGGGGGTCACATTAGGTAGACGCAACATGTGCATGCACTGGGTGCGCCACAATATGATTTAGATTACCATGATCACACCAAGCCCTTGGTCCTGTTTACTAGGGCAATTTGAACACATCACTGGCAATCTGCACCAGGAGCTCAACATTCTTCACTCAAGTAAGATCAGAAGATTAAGTGTTTTGCTTCCGTCCTCCCGAAACTGGAGTGCCCAAAATGCTCCTGGAGGCTGGAAAGCCTGGGTATCAAAGCTTTGGGTAGGTGAGAGAGATCTACAGGAAAGGCTTGCCTGGGCTTCTTATAGTCCTTGCTTTCTGGGCACTAGTTTCTATGATCAGTAGCCAGCGAACAATAGAATGATAGCAGCAGGTCTGAGTAAGAAACATCATAGCATGTTTGCAGCACGCTTGCAGATTCAGGGCTAGTCAAAATGAGTCAGACCAATTCGGTTGGAACTGTTGTTATCCTACTCAAGCCTCCTGTGGCTACCCATGGACCTTGGCATAGGCAGATGTGGACAAGCCGTTGCCTGAGCCTCCTTTCGCTGTCCCGGCCCCGGAAGCGGATGGCACAGCGCAGTGAAGATGGTCTCTCCTGCCATGCGAACGTAATGTCAAATCATACCCGGAGAACAGCAAAACTAAGAGTGGGAAAAGTATGTTGGAGGCGGTTGAATGACGGGGCGAGGGGCTTTCTTAAAGTCTCTTGGTTGCCTGGCACCCTGACACCCTCAGTTGTCATTAGGCATGTTCTGCAGTATTGCCAAGTCATGCTTGCACCCGTTCAAGTTTCAATCTCTTCACCCATACCTCCTGGAAAGCCAAAGGTTTGACTTCAAGAGATTTCTGTATATTATGGCCAAATGTTGAGTTGGTCCTTCACTATTCAGGGATGCTCTCTGGGGCCGTGTGCGAGTCCGCTAACCCCCAAATAAGAAATTGTGTAAAGTTCGTGCCAGAGTAGTAGACGATGAAGAAGCGTAATCAAACCTGTAGACGACTCGTACACCTCAGGCGAAGCAACCACGAGCTGGGCTCTTAGGAGTCTCAAGCTTTGTTGGGTCGCATTAGCACTTGAAAGGCTCGGCGTGAAGATGCACTGTATTGCTACCACTATCATTTACAGGCAAGAGGATGGTTGGCAATACAATTGAGCTAGGCTTCCATGCTACATTTATATATGTGTAGCAGCACGAAGCGGCGGAGTATCGATAGTGATGCCGGACTGGTGGTTGCAGTAGCAACAGTGATCCATGTTACAAGAAGACTGTCACAATTCTCCTGCTTGTCATTCGTGATAACTGTCATTAACATGGATTCTCCCTCCATTTTAACTATAGCAATACTCTCTCACTGTATTCTTAATACAAGAAGCTTGAAGAGCGATCACCTAAAGTAGCTTATGTACAGATTTCCTGCTGCAGAACCTTAGTTAGCATTTGCAGGTATCAGCAGAACATACCTCAGAACCCCATTCTGATTTCCTGGGCCGGTAACGGTTTGATCACTGTCAAGATTCGGGGACTTCGGGATGCCTTGGTTGTTGCATTACAGGAGATCAGTTGGTTTAGCCAGTGTTCCCAGTTCCACATGTTAACATCCACCGGTCGGGTTGCCGTGTGTATCGCTCCGCTCACCTGCTTTTGTAACCAGTCATTGCCACACAAAGTCAACCTGAACCGCTGGATTTATGTAGTTGTTTCACCATAGACCGCATGAACTCGTTCGCAACAGTTTGTCAAGCCCAGGTGCGGCACAATCTCGTCGTCACGCGGGAGTATGGCTTCAAAGGCTGACGATGTGAAAGTTTTGGCAACGGTTTCCGGAATCTAGAGTGCCATCTACGCATACTTCCTGAATCTAACTTTCGCTGCCCAAGTGGCTGGCAAAGTTGGAGATTCCGAAGCTTTTGCACATTGTATTACCAGTGGAAACCAACGTGGCGGCAGAGTGCCGGGACAGTTGTCGGCGGCAGGGGTGGGAGCGGCTGGGGATGGGGATTGGGGTGGTACAGTATGGCGATGACGTTGCCATGGTGTTGCCACTGGTGAGGGGGACGCGGATGGATCTGGGGCTATGGGCGAGAGGCGAGAGGGGATAGCGACAGGGATCGTTGTGGTGATGGTTCTCCCACTGCTGCAGGTGATGGTCTGCTCGAATCTTGGCATTGCGCAGGAATGCCATATTAAGTATATTAATGACAACAGAGAAAACCTGTGGCTTGCACGACAAGGCAAAAGCCAGGGCATGCTACCATAAACTAGATGGAGAGTAGCCTTCGAAAAAACATGAGCGGAACATCCAGGATCCTGGTTCAAAATTCCTACGCAGGTCTGGGCCACCTTTCACGCATCCTTGCGTGCAACTCAGGAAAGAGTCTGGAGAGTGATGTTGTTCCCAGTGGACAAAGGATCCGCAATACGAAGCTGCATCGTAGTGTTCTGAAGGCAGCATGCGCACTATGAGACAATAATCATCGCGGGCTCCACCGCCTGCATAGCTGTGCGAGTGCTGTGCGGACATTTGTTTCGCTATTCTGAGGCTGTCCACCATGACACCGTAAAGACAGAACCAGTGCCGGAATCTCAGCACCTCAGTTCTCTTTCGTTTGTCTCTTGGTCTCCATTTCATGGTACGATGGGTGTTCAGGGTTGAGGGTGCTTAGGGCAAGCCTCATCGGGAAGCCATGTTGTCACTTCAGTCAAGCAAAGATCAACGTGACATGTGTTCCAGCAGCGGTTCCGCGTCAAATACGCGGACTGTGTAAAAGTCTACAACAGCTTCGGTGGTAAGCCCGCTGTCAAAGACTTCAAGTTGCAGGGTAGCGCACCACTAGCGACCTGTCATGTAGCATTTCATACACCATCTCACGATTCTCTCCAAGATCAGCCTGCAGACTGAGATTTTGAATTGTTCGCGCAAGACAGTCATCCATCGTGTCGGCTGGAGCGAGTCAGGGAACTGGATTATGTGAAGACTTCCGCTGCTAGGGGATGATGGCCCAAGAAAGCATGTGAGCCAGTTTCGCTTTAGCTGAGAGGTTGCTAAAGGTAGGTTTTGCATTGAATGCTACAAAGTCCAGTTCAACTGCTCCCAGGCTATTGCCAATCCAACCCAAACTCTGCCATTAAGGAGAGGCATCCACGCAAAGCATAGCAGGTGGAGGGAGGCATCTTCTCCGGATATGTCTCCTTCCATGACCCTTTCTTGATAGGTGAACCTGAAGCTTCCCACACCCGAAAACCTACCAGGTTGGGCCGGAGCATGTCGTGGCAGTCCACGGGTAGCACGGAAGCCGTGTCCACTGTGTAGGAGCGCTCTGAGACAGAGCAGGGGTTTAGGGTTCGGAGTTCAGGCCTCAGATATGAGGTTAGGTTGACACGGCTGCCTGTTTCAGGTCTACGTAATTTTGAGAAGCTTTGGGGGTCAGCGTATCTCTCTTTTTTGGAATGCATGCAGATGCAGATGAGGGCTTGCGCGAGGAAAAGCAGTGAAGGATTCTCTTTGGAACGCTCTGCCAGTATGGATGAGAAGCAGTCCTAAGTCCCAATGAAAATGGGAAAGATGCTGGCTTGCTTTTGAATTTATTTGTTACTTTCGGTGAGTCGCGAAAGACGCGAAATGTCTAAGCCGCATGAGCTGCACGGGTGACAACGTTTCTGTGGGAGAAGCATGTAGCTTTTTTTGCACGGCTAGGTTTTGCTGTCTTGGGACTATGGAAGCATGCTCCAATACGGCTACCCCAAACCACTAGTCTACGTATACTTGGACTGTATGCAGTTCGGCTACCAACTGTCAGCCATGCTCGCATCGGATTGATCCGGGAATCTTCTGAATACCTTCTCAACAGATTCATCTCTTCTTTTTTCTAGTTGCATTGTCAAGATCTCTATATTACAGAGATCTCAAGATTGAAGGAAAATTCATTAGCTCGGATAATTCAATGGGCAGGTCCGCGCAAATCATGAATTTCTGGAGCTCACAGATATCTTGGCCTCGTGGACCTTGTGATGCGCGCCCATGTCAGAACCGGGTCATCCTTCAAGTTCGGCTCAAGCCTGCAATCTAGTGGTGCGTGTGCCTGGAGGAGCTTCCTGGTGCAGTTTGTGCTGCTTGCGCGGTCGCGGCGTAGTGCTGGATCCTACTGAAAAAATGAGCTGAGAATATTCCCTCGCTCTTTCAGTTGCCGGTGCGTGTTAGGGTTTAGGGTTGAGGGCTTAGGGTTTAGCTTAACTAAGGTTAGTTTGACCCCACGCCGACCTCTCGAAAAAGGTTGAAGAAAACGCGTTATGTTTTCTGTTTTCTGTGTCTGGTGTCCTGTTCTCTGTTTCTGATGTCCTGTTTTCTGTTTTTGTTGGCGTCCTGTTTTCTGTTTCTGCTGTCCTGTTTCCTGCTTCTGGCGTCCCACGGCTTAGGGTTTGCAACCCAAACTGACCACAAAGGCTCCAAAATATTGAGCCTATGCTCCCCCCTCTAAACTGGCCTCGGGCTTGAGAACCCTTCCTGGGCTCCCCCCTGGGAACCCCCCTCTTACGACCGGTCTGAGATCTTGAAGCCTTGTGAAACCTTCTCCGAAACCGTCCTGCCATCAATCCCCTCCTGACACCTCCCTGCAACCTCCCTGAGACCTTCGTTGAAATGCAAGAACGAACAGATCATGCTAAAGCCACTCTAGTGCAGAAGGTCTCAGCACCTCGACAACAACATACGCACCAGTTTGAGGGGACTTCGAAGGAGGGCGCCTTAGGGTAGAACATCGTGGTTTGGTCGGCCCTGCGGGCGAATGGTATTGCCGGCTCTGAACATGCGAGAAATCACATACTCCGGATTACAAGCACATCGTTGGAACCGTAGGAGAAGGCTAGTAGGCGACCACATTTGTCCAAATTATATCTGCATACAGTCAAGAGCTCTGGTTGCACGAGTTCGTCCTAATATTACGTTGTGTACAGGAACCGAGGTTTAAGTAAATTGAACCATTCGTGCAGGGAACCGAGGTTTAAGTTTAGGGTTTCGCACAGAAAAGCCATAGTAAAGCTAACGATTCCAGATTTGGCAAAAGGCTCCCAAAGCCCAGAAATTCAAAATTTGCTTCCGAAAATTAAAACAAAACACAGAACCTGGCCAAAAAAATGATTCAACATGCCAATTTTTGCCGCGAAAGGCTCCAACAATTGGCCCTGGCCATTCTCGGGCCGCCCAAAAAAGCAACAAATGCACAAAATAGTGGAAATCGTCAGGGAGGCCGACTCTCTCGTTGCCCTCCTTTCTTTGCGCTGCCTGCCACCAGCAGTTTGAATAGTTTGGGGGCCCCAGGCGGAACTCCAAACTATTCAAACCATTCAAACCTCTCTCCCCAGCCCACGCCCAGACCCCAGGCGGACCCCCCGAACAACTCAAACGATTCAAACTATTCAAACTGGGGGGTTTGAACAGTTTGAACAGTTTGAACAGTTTGAATAGTTTGAATAGTTTGGGGGCCCCAGGCGGTACCCCAAACTATTCAAACCCCAGTTTGAATTTTTTGAATAGTTGGAATAGTCTGAATAGTTTGGGGGTCACCACAGTTTGAATAGTTTGTGCTGACACTTGGGTTGCCGCAAGTTGGGCACTTAATCTGCAGTTAGCAGCCGGACCTTTTTTGTTATGGCGCGCAAGGAGGTACCTACGTTCTAACAGAAAACACAAACAAAAGGAGATTGTCGTTCAACAAGACCAAGTAACATGGGTTATGTACATACTACCTTTATGCAAAGTGCATTAACATTCTTTCACGGTGATCCAAGCTTGAGCCAACCGTGGATACACAGCACATGTAGCACATGCACACCTGTTCATGTACATGTACTCCCCCCGTTCTGTTTCGCAGAACGTTCTTACATACTAGGTACATACAACCGTTCCTCCAGAACTGGGTGTGCATGTGCTCTCCTTCCCGGAGTGGCCATGCTTGCCATGGCTTGTCAAGGCTGCTTATGAGTCCACCGGATGAGCGTCGCTCCCCATGGGACGAAGTCTCCATCTTGTACTTGAACAAAGTGTTGCTGACATCCGAATAACCCGGTCATAGTGACCTCACGCCCTAACTGAAAAGCATGGCGGATTTGCTCGATGTGAGCTCCGCGAGGCTCTGGGAAAACCAGTGGGACACCCTCTAGATCGAGGATTACTACATTTGCTGAGCGGTTGAGTGTATGCAAGACACAAACCTCGGGGTGTGTTAAGATAACCAACACGGGATCTTTGGGTCACCCGCTAATACGTTGCCCACCAGGCTTTGATCCATGGTTTATTGCACTTGAGGGGGACGACCCACCCTTAGAATTGGTTCCTCCAGAACATGCAGTCGCACGCTTGCTGACAGGTTCATTAGCTTGAGATCGTCTTCGACCTCTTTATCCTTTCGGATCAGATGTAGCCTATGACCTTGTCGATGCATGAGAATCTTCAGTTCAATTGCGTGCCGACCTCCATGGATGATAACTTTGTTGCCTGGGAGACGGCTGGACTTTGCTGTATCTTCAAAGGTAATCAACCCTTGACATGGACCGCCCAACTTTAGGACCGCGATCAAAATCCCCTTAATGCGGGGCTTGCCAGGCTGAGTACCTGTCTCTTTTGTCTTTGCCGGAGCACCAGCTGTCTTGACCGCTGTTGCAGGGGGCTTTTCTTTAGGTTTGACTGAAGTCTTCAGCTTATCGAACTGCTTGGTTAGCTGTTCATCGGTGACTTCTTAGTCTGATTCTTGGCTTTCCTCCTCCTCAGACTCACGAGATTCTGAAGATGCTTCAGCTTTTGCCTGTTCAGGACTGGCAATATCATCTGTTTCCTCCTCCAGAGGACTGTAGTCTAGCTCCATAGTCTCGGGCTCTACTCGGGAAAGGCCCTTATTACCGACCTTGCCGATGCGTCGTCTCTTTGAAGGCCTTTCTTTAGTTTCAGCCGAGGCCGCCTTTACCTTAAGTAGGCTGGAGATACTTTGACGGTAGTTCGACCGATTCTACGACTTCTTTAACCTTCTTAGCTGAGGCCGAACGCGACCTTTTCGACAAGTTTGGAGCCTTTGCGGCCTTGCGCTTTCTTGGGGCTGGCGCTGGTTGCGTGCTGCGTCCAACTGATCCCTTTGGGACTAGGCTTCTCACTTCAGTCTTTTGGTTAATACCTTCAATCTTGATGCTTGCGGGAACTACTTGAGGTTCTTGGCGCCGTTTAGGCTCCCTTCTTCTGGATGGCGTAGCCGGAGGAGGCGGTTGACAGGCGCTGCTACTTGTAGCCGGTCTTACCCGTTTAGACCTAGGTGGTGTTGGCGGGCGTTTACCACTGCCGTCAGCTCTTGGACGAAGCCTTGCGCCAGTTCTTAGAACCTTTGGAGGACTTGGTGGCTTTGCCCTCCGAGTACGAACAGGCTCTTCTTCGACCCATTCCTCTGGTTCATCATAATCTGTACCATACCAGATATTAACCTGCTTACTATCCCATCTTGACCAAGGAGGGTACTTCTTCAATACTGACTTTGGTGGAGGATGCGACGGTTCTGTCGGCCTAAGGCGGAAAGGAGGGGTTCTATTTCGAGCTGCTGCTCGTTCGGCTTCTTTAAGCGCATTTGGATCTTGCTGGGGATCATAGTTACCACCTCCATAGTATATGCACTCCTCTGGGACATGATGTTCGGAGCCACATACATTGCAGCATATTCTGGCAGTGTCGTGGGAGAACAGGCATCGCGTCCCGTAGCTGCATCTACCTTCCACGAAGCTAAAACACTCTGCTCTACCTTGGCCTGGAACTCCGCACCTAAGACGGTAGTGTACACGCACATAACTACCTTCTTGCACCTTTTGAGCGCGTAAAGGAACCTCAGGATCGATGGGTTTTTCCTTCGCAGGTGGCGTAAACATCATCGATAGGACCTGGGCTGTCTCCACTCTAGAGTGGTAGATCCCGCCGGGGCGTCCCACCTGTAATCATAGGAGGCTGAGCACGTCGTTTACTACCTGGACCAAAACGACCGTAAAGCTTGGAATGATCGAATAGCGCCACAGGTTTCAAACCCATGCAGCAATTTTAGGGTTTCAGACTCCTCAATTCCGTCTTCCAGCAAGTCTTTCATGTATATGCAGCTTAAATCAGCGACCTTACCTATACCTATGACGTCGAGCGTTGGAGCTAGGTATTGAAGACCACGGGCTGCTAAGAGTTCGCCGATGGGTTGCTCTAAGAGAGCCGACTCCCCCCTTTCTTCAGCCTTGGTGTCTGGCTCTTCGTCTTGAAATGGACCCTGCTCTTGCTCAGGCTCTGGGGTAGCCAAGCTAGCACTTCGGATCGTGTACTCCCCCGAGCTGGTATCTTGATTGGTAAGGTTTATACTACTATTGGCTGTGCTGACATTCCCATGAAATTTTCTTCCCGAAGAATCAGCAGAGCCCCAAGACGGGCTAGAAGGCACTGCGGCAGACAGTGGAGTTAACCTGCGAAAGGCGGATAATCTAACACCTTCTGTGGCTGCCTGTCTTCCACTACTACCATTTTGGTCATTTGGCCTCTGATTCTGGGAGGTGTTGCCACTACTTGGTTGAGCGCTACCTCTAGGACCAGTTCTTGAGGGCAGATTTCTAAGCTGCTCCGGGATCCGATTCTTGAAAGACCCAAAGTAAAGCGTGTGTCCTTCTTGGATACCCGGTGCTTGCTCCCTAATTGGAAGGTCCAATTGGAGGCGACTAAACCCGTAATATAGAGAGAGGTCTTTCGGCGTCCAATGACTAAGGACTTCTCGAGAACAAGCAATGTCCATACCGGTAGTGAACGGACCTAAATACGCTTCTCCCATCTCCCTTCGAGGAGTGGAGAATGTCACCCGGATTTAACTGGGACGGTTGGAGTAATTCTCGGACCAGGCTGGTCAGAGACCTGATTACCAGAGCTAGTACCCTGACTGGGCTAAGGCCGAGGAGCATGCGCAGGCTCAACTCTTTCAATGGATCTAAAGTCCACAGTATCTCCTTCCCGGAGGTCTGGGAGCTGTTCGATGATCTTGGATGAAAGATCAATCGTTGTTGACCAATGCGCTATACGCAGGTTGGTCGTATCCACTTGAGCAAAGCAGCCTTTTTCGTGTGACAACGTCCCAGCCTGTGGTATTTGGGGAAAGGTGATAGAACTCAAGATTATTACCTGGCGCTGTAAAAAACACCTTGATACTACGTGGTTCCTCTTCTTGGAGGACCTCCCCCGTAATAACCGGTTCGGTGTCACTAGCCACTACAACCTCTGACCGATTGGCCGGAGATTTCACTGGGTTGGAATCCGAAGACATACCACCGCGGCTGCGGTCTGGATTCTGTATGTATGTGTGTGTGTGTGTAACTGCACCCTGCCGCCGAAGCGTGGGATAACAGCCAGGGCAAAACGAAATTAAAATGAACTACAGTTCGCGCCACTGCCGCCTGGCATGGGCTACTGCAAACACACTTTCGTGCCACGCTTGTGTGTGAACTTCTTGATGCACGATGGCCAGGCGGGCCCATGCAACAGCAGAACGGTGGCGTGCCTGATTCGCCTGGAAGTCAACAGCATGACTCTCATTGCAAGAGGTGGCAGCGGCATCAGCGGCCTCGTTCAAGCAACGAGCACTCTCATCAG
>CAJNIZ010047151.1:938-27669 GCA_905231905.1 Symbiodinium pilosum | reverse complement strand
GTTTAAGGGTTTAAGGGTTTAAGGGTTTAAGGGTTTAAGGGTTTGAGGGTTTGAGGGTTTAAGGGTTTAAGGGTTTAAGGGTTTAAGGGTTTAAGGGTTTGAGGGTTTGAGGGTTTAAGGGTTTAGGGTTCAGGAATTCGGTTTGGTGCACAGGGGAATGCTTTGGAGTTTCATGGGTGGTTATAAGGTGGCATACAAAAACAGAAACTTCCAGATACAGCGTGAAGTAGGGTTTAAATAAGTGTAAACAGGGCATCGAAACATTCAGTGTTCAATGTTTAGAGAACATGCCCATGATTCCTATACCTACAACCCTTATAATACTCATTTTATGATCCCTATAATTAACCGCTATTTTTCCCATGACCCCTAGAATGACCATAATCCCCATTGGTGTACGGTGACAAATAAAGCCTCCGAGTCAAGAAAACAAATGGTACGACTAAGCCTTAAAGCCTTAAAGCCTTAAANNTAAACCCTAAACTCTAAACCTCAGGCCCTGTCGTGATCCAGGGTACCTGCAAGGGAAGTGTCTGGAGCTTGAGGGTCAACGACCTGGCTCGTAGGCCTGAATTTCCTGAGGAAATTTTGAGCCCTGTTCGGCTGACACAGGGATGTCTTCGTCATTTCGTGCAGACGTACACCTCCTCTGTCCAAACTGGGGTCGCTTTCTGAGAGCTCAGAATCGCATGCCTGTTGCTACGGCACTTTCTTTATAATCTAGCATAAAGTAGGGTCGTATCCAAGGTACTCAGGAAAGGTTTCCCAATGTTTCATACCTAGAGCGGCAGTTGGGAACTACAACTTCGAACAATCCTAGCCTCAAAGGCCACAACCTTAAAAGGTAGCCCTGTCCTCAAGTCCAAAATTTTCATCCCGACAGCCTAAGCCGTGAACCCTAAACCCTAAAGCCAAACCTTAAATGGTAGTTTCCCAATATAAGGGGCCCAATATAGACTCCATAGTACTATAATCCTTATTAAGGGGATCCCCGAGGAGGATTCCCTAATTTTGGGAAAGCCGCACATCTTCCTTCAGCCCAGGCTCCCAAGCCGGGCGCAGACCCTTATGACTGGGAAGCTTGGCTTGATGTCATTGTTTTCCTCTCAAGTACATTAAGCGCAGGTGTTATAGGTAGAGATCCTACGGAGTACGGGGATTATGGGGATTGTTCAGGATATCAGTAGTAACTAGAGGGACCACAGATAATAATAGTCCGATGTATCCTGAAGACAATGTACCCTGTATGTATTACCATGGACCCGGAAAAAGGCTTCATGATGTGGAGTGAGGCCAAACCTGAATATCAATTCTGAAATTTAGCCCCAAACTCTAGATCCAGAGCCAAACCCGTAGGGCAGGGTGCATGCAAATCAAGATCCATGAATTCAGGACAGCGAAGTCCATTGGAAGGCTCGCGAACATTGAGTATTGCGGTCCCGTGGGGATTCTCAAGTCAAGGGGCCCTGAGCACCTTCAGGGTGTTTGGGCATCTCAACTGGATGTTGTGGGTACGCCCCGGGTTTAGGGTTCGGGGCGTGCAGTTTGAGTTTGGAGGATTGTCAATGAGATCCCATTGCTGCCCACGACATGACACTACACTTCGCCGCTGTCCACCGCATGTTGAATATAACGCCCAACATTTTGTTTCAAAGCTAAACACAAGACAGAAGCTCTTGACTTTGTGAAATCAGCGGCTCTACTTGAACGAAGTCTGGTCTATGCCAATGGGTGCACGGTTGACGTGCTGTGTTCATGTGAACATGTTCTTCAGAAAATGGGCTTGGCCTTCCTTATTCTTCGCGTACAGGCCGTGCTGTGTGAGTGATATTCGAGACGCCAAGATGGTTGGGACTTGTGTGGTTGCATTTGCCATTTGCCGTGCCATTAGCGGCACCACGATCATTCTTGCTCTGAAGTCTTGTAACCATCTTATGGCACTAACATGACCATCACCATCATCACACCATCAACACTCTCATCGCTTCTGGTCATTATCGAGAGCAGTAGTAGTAGCGGCAGCAGAAGCAGTCGTAGTAGCACTAGGAGCCGTGTTGGTGGTGGTGGTAGTTGTAGGAATATCCTTTTCACTGATAGGTGTCTGACTTATTGTAGAAGTGGGAGTGAGCATGGGAGTAGGGAGAATGGCAGGAGTAAGGGCAGGAGTAGGAGTAGTAGGAGTAGTAGGAGTAGTAGGAGTACGAGAAGGAGAAGGAGGAGGAGGATGAGGAGGAGTAGCAGGAAGCAGCAACAGCTGTAGAAGCGGTGCGTTGGATCCTGGGCGTGGATCTGCAGCAGATGCGCACAGGACATGTTGCGGCTGGAGAGCAGACTGACAGAGGAGGTGGCTGCCAAGTCCTGACAACCTTTGAGCGGGGAACATGTTTTTTGGGCAGTATCCAAGGATGCGTCAAGGCGTACACTCCGAATTTTTGGCAGCAATCGAATATGGGAGAGGTCCTTTGTGGATTTTTTGAGGACAGTCTCCCATCTAAAGCTGAAAAATCAGAGGGGGCAAATTATTGAATCTGGCTGGTGAAGATTAAGGTGAAAAAGCATTGCGAGGAGCACAGAATTCTAGGATCCAGCATGAAGGGCAAGACATGGCAAGACCTTGATAAGGCCCCACTGCCATAAAGTCGCAGCACTAAACGCCAATGTCAACACAAAGTCCCCGAAACTGCCCAGAGACAAACCTTGAAACGTTTCGAGAGGAGATCCTCATCAAGGACGCCGCCCGGCAGTTTGCGGACACAGAGTTGATGCCCAGGGTGCCTGGTGACGCTTCTTGTATGCGGCCAAAAATCAGGACAGTCTTCTTATATCTCCTGTAGGAGCGTTACTATGTTTCGGGCCCTAAAGAGGACCCTGATTTTGGAACACCCTAGATGGCCGCTTTTGCATCTGAATTAAGGGTTGTCTTGAGATAGATGATATAACTTCATCTCAGCACATACGCAGTGTTCTTGCAAACGTGGGATTGAAGAAGAGTGTTACAGCTCCATGCGCATCCCAACTTCTGCTTGACAACTTTCACGGTTGACGCGTAGGCGCAGCCTCTGTGAAGAAGAGCTTTGGGATAAAGAATTGGTGAAGAGGTTGTGGCCCTTTTGTAAGCTATCAGTCCCTTTCGTGGGAGATTACTCGTTTTGTAGATATCAGGATGTCAAGCTGTATGCTTATCATGTGGTCCCTTCAGAATGCCCCCTAGCATCCCGAAAGAAGGTCAGGGACTTTGTCGTTTAGGGCCCTTGGACTGGCAAGAGGGTTGGGGGCACCAGATTTTGGATTGGAATGGTGCAGCAAACGTTCTTGTCTGCCAGGTGCTAAAAGGCTTCCGGGAAGAATCTTTTGACAAGGGCCTCTTCAAGGCATGGTCGGCATGCTAGCGGGAGCTCAATCAGTGGGCCATTCATTCGAAGTGGTGTGTTGCCGGCAATGAGACCTTCCGCAGCTCTACATCCACACACCTAAGCCATGAATGCTCAAACCCTAGACTCCAAATTCTGAACCCCTACAATCCCCATGACATTCCCAGATTATATCTCGACATCAGCACATGTTGTCGCTGTAGGAGTCTAAATCTGAAAGCCCTGAGCTGATCTGGGAGAGGCTATGGGTGCTGCTGGATTGCTTGGATCTTTCATCGATGGCTGGGGCCCCATCTGTGAGCAGAGTCCTGAAAGTCACCTTGCCTCAATGTTAAGATCCCACCTCAATGTGTAAGGTCTCGAATGGAGAACGTCAACAATCAAGGGGTTGCGAGGCGAAAGGAATGATCATAGCTCCTTTTCTTATTGATTGTTGCTGCTGTCGTGGAAAAATCCCCGTATAATCCCAAGGACCCCCCCATTATCCGTATATGCTCGCATAATCCGTGTGATCCCGATAAAAGGCTAGTTTTGTTTTCATGTAGTTTTTCATTTTCTTTTTCATTAGCTTCTACATTATATGGGGTGCTGTTCCTGAACCTTACACACCCATAATTTAGGAGGACCCCCACCCTGCAATAGTGGTATAATAGGAATATAACAGGACCCTAATATAATCTTTAGTATCCCTTATAGTCACTATTACTGGGTGGGGGGTCCACCTAAACCCCAAGATAACCCTAATATAACCCCAAAAAACCCTAATAGAACCCTAAATAGTAGTTTCCATTTTCTTTTCCATTATCCCTATATAACCCCTATAATCCCTTAAGGGGGACTAATGTGGCAGCATCTTAGGCTCAGTCATGAACTGAGGATACGGGTGTGCCGGGGCATCGGCCACGGCATATGGACTGATTGCCCGAGAGGAAGGGCACATGGAGCTAAACTTTTGCAATTTGTGTGCTGTGCTGGCCCTAAACCCTATATTCCTAAACACTAAACCCCTAAACCCCCTAAACCCCTAAACCCCCTAAACCCTAAACCCTAAACCCTAAACCCCTAAATTACTACGCCCTAAACCCCGGAACTCATAAGTCATCCCCAGGAGCCTCCATAGTGATAGAGGGCCTCTCGTAACCTAGGTCTCCAAAGTTAGGACCATGCAGAAATCATATTACCTAGGAGGACCCCCCACCCTGTAATAGTGGTATATTGTATACTAGGAATATAAGAGGACCCTAACATAGTCCTTATTATCAATTATAGTCACTATTACTGGGTGGGGGGTCCACCTGACATACTACTATGGCAGGGTCCCAATTTTTGGAGGTTTACCAGAGTCCTCTCACCGCATGGCTTCGCTAGGAACGGGTGTTAGTAGCGCTCTGGGTGATGTGAAGAGTCCTTTGAAATGAGCGGTTTCTCCTGCCAGCTGTGTTTTGAGCAGGTTGAGCGAGTGGATTCCGCCTATCGGTCGACGCTGTCTGTACAGTCATCACTGGTCGCGTTCTTACATTACTGCTGGGATTTGGGCAGCCAAGCATGAGACACTAACAAGAGAGGCAGCCTAGAGGGTGAATTAAAGCACATCAGCAGCGGGTTTTCTGTGGAAGTCGCAGCAAGACTTGGTCAGGTCATGAACCCGATCAACCTGTTCGGTTCACAGGCACTGCTCCCTTGCTCGCAGCATGTGTCACCAGAGCAGTGAGCCACAGTTGCAAGAGTTTGTCAACTTGCCCAGTTCACTTGAGATGGTATCCAAATATCTATCATGAAGTTTCTTTCAAGCATGGCCTAGCATTCCCCTCTGCGAGCTACTTGGATACAGCACCAGGGTACCCTAAACCCCGAAACCTGAAACCAGGAGCAGAAGCAGCGTTTCCTGCCTCTCCTGGCGACCGGCGAACTTGTCGGCTATGGCCCCAATTGCAATAATTAGGGTTTTTTTGCAAAAGTTTGGGGTTCCTTCTCGCGGATACTCATAATGAGAGTATTAGTATCTGAGAGCATGGCACGGCGACCCTTAGTTTCGAAACCACCGTCTACCTACAAGTTGTCCAACATAGGGCCTTGTGAACTCTTCTGTCAGGGCTTTTCTGCTTGGGGGTACAGGGTGAGGGACAAAGTGGAGTTTCTCAATATGATCTCTTCAGAATCCCTAGAGGGCACACTGCTCCCTGAGTCTGCTCCTGAGTGATCTCCGTTTTACTTCTAGGGGGTCCGAAGAGCTGCAGGCGGCCTCAGCCCCTAAAAAACTTCATTGTTTTAGCTTGTGCAAGAAGCCCCCAACAGAAGCAGCCTGCAAACATGCAAAAAGAACCTATAAGTTTGATAAAGCTGCTCGACTCTAAGGCCCAAACGAGAGCTTAGATAAGACCGATAGAAGCACCTATGTGCCCTAAACCCTATGTACCTTGTAGGTAGCCCCTTCAAAACCCCTATACAACCCCTATAATATAACCACTATAAAACCCCTATTTAACCTCTACAGAGCCACAACGTAACCCCTACATTATCCCTACAATCCCTATGTAACCCTGATATCTCACCCTATATAACCCCCTATACCCCGTATATGACTCCTTAACCCCGATATAACCCCTGACACCATATATAACCCCTAACCTAACCCATGTCATGTGTTGCAAGGTTGTTTCGGCTTGACTGAACCGGATCATGGCGAGATCCTCAGATCTGCTAGGTCATGCTGTGGAGGGTTAAGAGGTTTCAGTTTTAGAGATTAGGGTTTAGGGTCTAGGGTCCAGGGTTTAGGGTTCACTGTCTAGGGTCTAGGGTTTAGGGTTGAGGGTATGGGTAAGGTATATTCCTATCATATTCCTGCTATATTGGGTTCCTTGTTTGGGGTTCCAGTTCAAGAGCCTTTATCCCGTCTCCTCCTGCTGCTGCAGTTATGAATGTCATTCGCGTATGCTTAGTACAAAATCTTACCTTGCACTTGAGAATTTGACGAGAAAGGGGTTTCTTCTTGGTCTTGATTGCAGAAGTAATGCTGAGATTAGACGTAACCTGTCAGGCCCTTTCTTAATCCTTGAAAACTACAAAATCAGTTCTAGCCCCGACTCATTACCCTGAACGTTCAACTGTTTTTCCCTGAGCCCTATAAACCCTAAACGCAACGCCTGTTGGCAAAGGTAAAAGTGCGAGGGGTTACGCCCAAACCCAGAATATATTCATACAGCCCTAAACCCTAAACCCTAACCCTAAACCCTAAACCCAAACTTTAAAGGGACCCCTGAGACACTCCTAAAGCTCCAAAGGAAAAAACCCTAAACCACAGCCTAAACTGCGAGGCTCGGATCCCAGCGGCATGGTAACACGAGCTGTGGACAAGGTGCAATTTATTTGGAGATGAAATCAGAACCAGAGCCTTGCTTGTAAAGTCTCACGATTTCGAGACCCTAAACCAGGGCAGTGTATGTCCAGTCTGCTTCTGGTCAAACCTTCGTGAGTCCTCTCTGGTCAGGGAGATCACTTTGTCCTGAGCGGCGCAAAGAACTGGATCACCAACTCTCCGATTGCTGACGTTTGCCTTGCGCGCGCCTCAGATTGTATCTGCTGCCCCCATCGATGCCAATAATATGTCAGTTTTCTGGCAGTACGTGATTTGTAGTATTCCCTTCCGCATCTAATTTACAACGGTACTGGCCTGTGGATCCTTACAGTAGTCCCTATATTACCCCGTTATAGTAGTTTCCATTTTCTTTTCCATCGTTGCTTCCTCCCCGCCTAACCAAAGGCCAGATTACCCATTCGTCAACGTATCATGCCTGGCTAGATGCATTATACTGGGGTTATATGGGGGTAATATTGGGGTTATATAGGGATCATGGAAAAGAAAATGGAAACTATCTATATATATATATATATGTATATAATGAACTCGCCCAGCACGCAGTGCATACGCAGTGCATAGTGCTGAATCCAAGGTCTGGGCCAAAACGAGCACAGACGACAAGGCCACTACTCAAGCCCCGTAGGGTTTAGTCGTAACTTTAAAGGGGATGTATAGGGATCTATAGGGATATGTAGGGTCCAGGGTTCAGGGCTGAATCTCTGAGCCCGGAGCTACCTGACTCTGTTTGCAGAATTCTGATCCTCAAATGGTTTGAGCTGTTGCGTTTAGCGTTTGGTGCTCAGGGAGCCCGATATTTCTTGACACAGGAATATAGCTTTATTCATGCTAGGGACCTTAGTACCATTTAGGGTATATTCTGCAGGAAATAATGGTAATATATCCCCTATAACCCCTATATAGTACTCTACACCCATTGGTCCTCGGACCGTTTTGAGCTCCATTTGGCTTTCTCACAATGGAGAATCGAAGGGAGAAGACCACGGAAACACAAAGGTTAGGGTTTGCGGGTTATATAGGGATAATGGAAAAGAAGATGGAAAGAACTTTAGTATATAGAGGTTATGTAGGGATAATGGAAAAGAAAATGGAAACTACTGTTTAGGGTTTAGGCTGAACGGAAAACACCGGTCTAATCATTTCTAATGTTCTATCGGGATTGTATCGGGATACCGGGACGTCCATACCTGAACACACTTCGATCCCGCCGACCTGTCGATACATAGCTTCCGAAGGGCCACTTATGTCAGCTTTTCTTCAGATAGTATGCCCCAGGGTGTGTTTAGGCCCGGCCCCCAGCCGCCCTAAGGGTATCCCCTAGTTGATATGCCCCAAGTTCTGCTAAACCCTCAACCCTAAACCCTAAACACTACACCCTTAAAACCCTACACCCTACACCCCAAACCCTTAACCCTGAACCCTTTAACCTCAACCCTTAACCTTAAACCCCATCCAGAGCCCTGAGCAGTGCAGGTCCGTGGCTTCTTGGTGGAGCGGGGCATGGAGGCCTCTCCAAGGAGGTTTGAGGTTATGAGGACTCATTGCCTCCCCCTCATAACATGGGAACACCTTTCATAGGGGTTAGTATCTTTGCTTCCATGGTTGGTCTTCTTCTTCTTTCTGTTGCTGCGGCCGGGCCTTGGATGCAGTTCTCAGTTTTGTCCCTGTCTTTGTTGTACAGATGTCACAAACATTTTTAGGATGTTGTGGCACGTGCCGATTCTTGGGTCGCGGAATTCAGGACGTAGAGTTCGAGGTTGCAGGGGTTGGCTTCGCAGTATGAGTGGGTTCTTGGTCATGCAAGGGAAGGCCCAGGCCAATAAGCTGAACCCCTAGAAGCTCATCCATAGACCATGAACCCATCTGAACCTCTAAGTCCCAAACCGATAAATCCCCTAGCCAGAAGCGCCATTCCCAGCTACGCCACAGACCTGAGTGTCCCTGAAGGCCCGGTGATCCATGTGATGACTAGGCTACTGGGCAATACTTGACGAGAATCACATAACAGCAGCCCATCACGGGGGACTATGCTTCTGGAGTACACCAAGCTGCCTCTTGCTGGAGGGTCTCGCCACGCCCAAGATTGAGGGGAAGTTCTCTTTGAGAGCTTCTCCGACCGCGTTGGTCTCAGTTGCAGCTTCGCGCAAGTTCCCACCTTGGCGGTTAGGTTGTGCCAAAAGTTTGGCGAGAGGTCACAAACCCGGATCTCATTTCTGAAGGGCGAACCATGGATGTTGTAAGAGGGGTTACAACTGTACGATTTTGGACCATGAGTGGTGACCACACGCGGCCGAATGTGGTTATCTTCCCTAAGACTGTTGGGTCCAGGCTGGAGGTGTACACCAGAAGCAACATGTTGGTAATCTGCAGAACCATAATAGCAAGAGCAGTGATGACGAAGCTCGAGGTGCCAATCTTGCAGTTTGTATCCCCCTATATACTTCCTGTATAAATACATTCTATATAACCCTTATATAATCCCTTTATATAACCACTACATAACACCTGTAGTTCTATAACCCCTATGTAGCCCCTATATTACATCCCCTCTTCATCTCTGTCCCAGGGGATGATTCAGTTGGATGGCGTGAAAGTTCCAAAGGAGAACGTGCTGTCCAGTCCTGAGCTTTTGGGAAGGAGGGATGACATAGAGATTTCAGAAAATTAGGGGCACCTTTGTAAGGGGGACAGGGGGGATATAGGGGCTTCTATAGGGATATATAGAGTTTAGGGTTTAGGGTCGGCCAAAATTTGGGGTATCATTTTGGGGGTCCCCATAACTTCCATGGTTTAGGGCCCCAAAGCCAAAGGGTACAATCCCTAAGCGTACACAGGAAAATTCCCTGATTGGGCTTGACATGAAAAGTTGCAGTAAAATGCAGTCCGAACCTGTGGGAAAGCTTGTGCTGTAAAAGAAGGGTGACGGGTCTCAAAAGCTCTGGCCTAGTGCTGGGAGACCCATCGATTTCCGTCGGTACTTATGACTGCTTGGCGCTCTCATTCATGAGCAAGCAAGTGTTGTCAACACAGGTTTCAAATCATGTTAACAGGTGCCCTTGGACCTTCAAGTAAAGTCTGGGCACGAAAGCTTCCATCATCGGGCTCTCAGCAAATCTTACCTGTGGAAATAAAGATCATGCTGCTTGGCAGAATGTTCAGAACTTAGTTCCTCAGACAGGATTACAGATGTGTATGTCACTGCCCCTCCATGGTCATGCTGATTCAGATTTACGTCTGCTGCTATTGTGTTCTTGGTGTTCGAAGCTTCGATCTCACATGGCGTTTTTCACTGTCTTTCTCCGATTCCTAGACACGACCTTGGGGCACACGCACAAAACCCTAAACCCTAAACCCGTGGATGATCATCATGAGGCCCAACGTCACTGGCATGCGGGGGCCTTTCGCCTGTCTGAACTCAGCTCGCCTAGGTGCCCCTTGCCGGTTTAGGGTTTAGGGGCAGAACTTGTGTTGGATGCTGCCCTCACTGTATAACTGTTGCGAACTAGTGTTTTTCAGTAAAATTGCCCCCACTCAGTAACACTCTATATTAGGGGTCCTATTAAGGGCTATATATAAGTATATTATAAATAGTATCCATCTGTTGCTGAGTGGGGGCAGTACCCAACCAATGCAGTTTTTCGGCATCAGTCAGTGTTGTTTGTGTCCTCAGTTGTTGACCTCGCAATGTTTCTGAGATCTTGTCTGCCTCCAGTCATGGATGCTCCCTACATGTTGCTTAAGATTCACGTGCTGGCAACTTCCCTGAATCCTAAATCTTGAATAAGATCTAGCAAGAAGCCCAGAAGCCCTACTACACACTTTTGCCACCTGTGACAGTTGGTTGCTGACTGCCGGGCCTCCATTCAAGACCCTAGAACCCAAGCCCTCCACCCTCACCCCTACACCCAAGGCATCTGCCCTGGACTGGACTTTAAGCTCTTATTCTCAGCCCCTTGAAGCTCCAAGAAATGAATCCCCAATCCCATCCCAAAACCTTAAAGTTCCTACCAAGCTCGTGAAGAATGGCTAAGCCCCAAATTCCTAAAAGCCTGAAACCCCTTTAAAGCCTCCAAAGCCCGAAGTCCTAAACTCCTTGAAGGCCCCCAGTCCCATGGCCCCAAAAAAATGAAAACCCTAAACCCTCGAGCCCTACACCTCCCCAAAGTCCCTAAAATGCCATTTAAACTCCCGTAAAGCCCCTTAAAAACCCTAAACCCTAAACCCTAAACCCCCCCTGTCATGGAGGTATCGCCTGGGGAGCCCTGGGCGCTGCAGAATTCTGCCTCGAAGCAGCAAGGCCTACAGCAGAAAGTGGCCCTGTCCTTAAGGGTTATTTAGGGGTCTTGGTTTAGGGATTAGTTTTTTGGGACTAGGGTATGGGGCTTGGGGTCTTCAGTTTAGGGGTTCGGGTTTAGCGTTTGGGGTTTAGGGGGCATGCTGGTATGAGGACGTCTGGCAGTACCCCTATCTCTCTTAGCACCTTAAAGCATTTTCCAGTTTATTCTAGTATAGCCCCAAGGAACTGTTGAACATGAAATGAGTATGAAGGGTTCTAGGGGTGATTTGGGGGTGATGATCAGTGATGATGTGTGTAAGGGCTATGGTACGGGTACATGGGGTTTATTTGGGGGTCGCGCTTGGTAGGGAATGAGGCAAGGATCCCTCCATAAGGGAGTGTTTCAAAGGAGTTTAGGGTCTAGGCTTTAAGGTACAACTTATCCGCAGCTGAAGTGCATTCCACTTACACAAACCTCCTTTAAACCCTGAATTAACATGCGCGAATTGTATGGAAGTCCATGGAGCTCCCGTATTGAAGGCATTTTTTCAGGTTCCAAGTGCGTTTGAGGGAAAGTGAGCACAAGGTAGTGAAGCCCAAAGCTCAGTATGCCGCCTCCAACGATGCCAAAGCACAAGCCGTAAGCCCCAAACGACCCCTATGATACATCCCGAACTATTTATCAACCACCTTATAGCCTAAACCCCAAATTCAAACTCCCTGAGAGCCCAAAACCCTAAATTCGAGACATTCAAGTCTGTTGGAGGCGCTACACCCTGGACAGGAAGCAATTCGGTCGCCCGCTTGCTGCCAACCAGCTGGTAGCGTCCTCAGTAAGGGTTTATTCATACAGGTGTTTTCAATTAGGATCTTGGATCGGGGGTTCTCATAATATGGATTCCAGTGTCTATCGGGGTCTATGACAGGGACCCCATGTTTGAAACCCCACATGGAGTTCAGGGTTTTCTGTCCCAAGTCCCAAGTTGTTGACAACCCTCGTTTGCCCAAACGTAGGTGCCTTGAGAGCTGATTTGGTGCTTAGTGCTGTTGTTTCGCACAGCAAGAGCAGCTGGAGAGATTCCAGGGCTGCAAGGGAACGTTGATACAGGTATTTAGAGGAAATCCTTTCGGGGAAAATCATGGGAGAAAAGGGAGGCACTTCGGGTTCCAGAACACAGTGCAGTCCTACACGTAGAAAAAAAGCAGTCCCATATTTCTATATCACATATTAGGTGGACACTCCACCTTGTACCAGTGACTATAACGGATGACAGCAACTACATGAGGGTCCTCTTATATTCCTATTATGCCACCATTACAGGCAGGGGGGTCTACACTCCCCCAAACTAACAGGGAAACCCATATAGCCCCGTTTTAGAGAGACTGTAGGCTTTATAGGGCCCCTTTTGAGTTTTTCATGTTAGTTTCCAGGAGTGTACCTAAATCAAATATTCCTAGGCTCGCTCGAAGCTCTAAATCCTAAGTCCACAACCCCAATTTAGGGTTTAAGGTTTAGGTGTTAGGGTTTAGGGTTTCGGCTTTGAGGCATCCTGCCCTAGATGCCAGCAGGATCGGTGGTGAATCAAAAAATTGGGGGTCCTCTTCTGGGGATTCCCGTGATAAGGAATACAGTAACATAGCATATAGGACTTTATATTGGGATCGCTCATTTGAGCAAATTTGGCAGACAGCTTCTGAGTATAGCACCCTGTATCTGTTGTCCCTGAACTTTCTGTATGCCGCTGGAATCTTAACATAACCACACGACTTCGGTTGGTCCCACGGTGGTTCCTCTTCATGCTGTTGCAGGTTCAGGCAAAGATGGCCAATGCGCTGACTGCACTGGGCTCAGCCTTCTGGGTTGCTTGGAGATAGATGGGTTTCACCGGGGGGATGTATGTTCCCCGTATGGTTCTAGTTCGTTAGAACCATAGACTTGAAATCTGAGACCGAACATGGCAACACATGCTCTGAGTTCAGTACAGACACACGATGCATTCAGTTCGCAAGAGTTTCTTCAGCATGACAGGACATCACAATCGGCCTGAATGCGGTTCTGCAAGCCACGCGCATGAAGGAGGCCACTGGCTCTTTTCCAAATCATGTTTGCCTGCCTGTTGCTGATGAGGAGTACTGTGAATTACTCATAGGCTACGAGTTGGACTTAGACAACTGGGGTGTTCTATAGGGGTTATAGGGTTACATATTGGTATAATGGTTCTAGGGTTATATTACATAGGGGTTACATGGGGGTTACATATTGGATGATGGTTGTAGGGTCTGCTCCAGAGGTAGATAGGGGTAAAGAGCTGAAAAATCCTCCCGACGTTCTCAAGTTGTTTTTTCCCATAAAGGCTCCCAGAATCCCCTTCTGAACCCTAAACCCAAAACCCCGTTTCTATATGTCCCCAGGCCCCGTAGGGACTTCGTAGGCTGGCGAGCTGCACTCTAACGTCATCTCCATGATGAAGCGCAACTCGTGCACCAAGGCATGGGCCTTGTGGTTCTGGTTCACGGTTTAGGGTTTAGGTTTTAGGTTTTTCCCCTAATTTAAAACCCACCCCCCACCACCCCGAATATAAAGCACTCCCAATATGATTACGGGGGTGGGTGGGGGGTTTTAATATCGGGGGGATGGGATTATTGGGGTATCGGGCCCGATGCTCCTATGTCATTATAGGGGTTATATAGGGGATACTGAAAAGAAAATGGAAAGTACCATCTAGCGTTAAGGGTTTTTGGAGTTCATGGGGGTACGGGGCCCAATGATGGAGGATCAAGTGGCAAAGAACTAAATGGAACATGAAATGGAACCCCTAGGTCCCTTTGAAGGGGTTTGCAGGATATATACAGTTTAGGTCCATGGAAAGCTTTTTCTGCTCCTGGCGAAGCCTTGTCTTCATGTTCGGTTAAGATGCGGTACGGCGACCTCTGCCTAGAGTAGAGAGATCCAGGGTATGTGTCATCCCCGAAGCCCTAAACCTTGAATCCGGAAACCAGGCTCTGGAAATCGCGCGCACTTGCCGCGACATGCTGGGAGGCATGCTGAATCCCAATTTGGGGCAGATCTTAGGACCCAGCTGACGCTTCAGGGATCCAGCTTGGAGAGGGGGCTTGAGGAGGGTCTGGAGTTTTTGTTTGGGGTGGTGGCTTTCTTAAGCTCTAAACCATAAACGTTAGGGCTTCAAGACTTCGTAGGGCTTCTGTCGGAAATGCGTTGGTCTACAATGTTCAGGATGGCCTCAATTCTAAGCCCTAAACTCTAAACCCCAGATCTTTTATTGACAAGGTTAACAAAGTCTGGCTACTTATATACTAAGTCCCCCTGACCTTCCAACCCTAACCCCTAATCCCCAAACCCTCAACCGTAGTTTCCATTTTCTTTTCCATTATCTTATATCCAACTAGGTCCCCATGACCCTCCAAGTAGATGGATGCAGGCAACGGAATTGTGGATGAGTACCACATCATCCGACATGTTTGCAACCTCGAGGCTCTCAGCTTGAGCTTGAGCTTCAGGGTGGAAATTTAAGTTAAGGTAGGGGTATAATATGTAATGGTTGTGTGGGATATTATAGGGTTTCTTATAGGGATATACGGGTGTAGGGGGGTTCAGGGCTTTGTAGCTGCGGGGTTGAGGGTTCAGAGTAGTGTTGGGGGCTTGGGAACGGAGGATTTCAGAGAGAAGGGTTGAGAGTTTGGATGGAGGGTTGGGGGTTTACGGCTCAGAGATGAAAACGCTAAAGCCCTAAACCATGAAACCCTAAACGCTAAGGGCTAAAAATTCGCAAGCAGGTGATGACTGAAATCCTTCAACAATTGCATGCAAAAAGCTTGACGATGTAACCCCAAGCTCCGGACACTTTGACGAACCAGCCTCACGCCCTGGGTTTAGGGTTTAGGGGTTGGGACCAGCGACTCTTGACCGAGAATCCCGCCCATCAGCTTTGGAAATCTCTGAGTTGGGAAACAAGGACACCAACTTTAGGAAAAACGTGCACGCGTGTCTCAGAACTGGCATCCAATAAACATTATGGTCGGCACCCAAAGACATACGATACCGCGCCATAATATGCCACATTATTATACGCTGGTATACTATATTATATTCTAATATATAGTATTATATTCTAAAATACCATAATGTACTACAACTTATTCTAATGTACTTTAACATACTCTAATATACTTTAACATACTATAATATACTCGAATATATTATAATACATTAGAATACATTCTAGCATACTATCATTTTCCATAATATTTTCTCATATACTCTAATATACTATAATATACCATAGTATATTATAAAGTAATCAAATATACTTTAATATACGCATAAGTTGAGAATGCCTCATGCAGAGTCACACCAGCAACCTCTACAGCTGGCCCCCGTGCACTTTATCTGGGTTATTGTTAAGGACCTTATCCC
The DNA here is from genome assembly GCA_905231905.1 of Symbiodinium pilosum. NCBI lineage: Eukaryota > Dinophyceae > Suessiales > Symbiodiniaceae > Symbiodinium > Symbiodinium pilosum. The sequence continues at coordinate 12,211 of CAJNIZ010047151.1, read as the reverse complement.
CCCATAATGGAGAATCAAATGGAAAAGAAAATGGAAACTGCCGGAATGTTGGGATTTAAGGAACTCAAATTAAGTTACCATGATAGTATACATGGCAATCAATATGGTTTCCCGAATTTAGTAACTTAGATTAAATTCCTTAACAACAACCCAGTTATTTGCTGTAGCATGTTAACCGGAATCCATGTAATTTCCTGAGCAAACCCAGACATTTCTCCCAAGGCGGTCAACACATACGAGGGCACGGCCGACATCCACTCCCTGGTCTTAGGCAGGGGTGGGGGGGTTTGGGGCATAAGTATAAGGCTTGAGTGAGGGGTTTATCGGTTTATGCGTATAATCTCTATGTGTTTTGATTCGAGCGTTTAGGGTGCAGGCTTTTCGGGGTTAAGGGGTTCAGGTGTTCAGGGTTAAGGGCTACAGAGCTGAGGATTGAGGTGGTCACCATTTTTGGAGTGAAGGGTGTTGAGGAGCACCGACAAGAGATCCTGGGATACATAGGTCAGAGTAGATGTGTCAAATCGTATTGATTGCTTCTGCGGCCTTTCTGACCTGTGCAAAGCAGCCTAGAACCGTTTATGTGGAAGAAGATGGACGCATTTTGAGCACCAATATGATTGTCACTGGTATCGTTGAACGTCAACTGCAATGACGGCAAGTAACAAGTATGATGTCATGGAGTACTTTGACCCTTTACCCCAAGCCTTCAAACCTTGGACGCTGACACAGGTAATCAAAGAACCTGGTAGTTTCCATAAATGTGGGACGCCAATGTAGACCCCGAAATACTGTAATCCTTGTAGTAGGACCCCCCATTTGGTACCGATAAGTAGTTTTGGGAAACGCAAACCCTATAGATCCCTGTATATATATATGTATATATGTATATATATCTCTCTATCTCTCTCTCTCTCTCTCTCTCTCTTTCTCTCCCTACACAACCCCCTTATTCCCCTTAAAAGGGTCCCCAAATTTTTGAAACCACCTATGGCACCAAGGACGTGCGATCACAGGACTGCCGGCCTTCAAGTGACGGGCCGCCTGTGAGAGTTAATGAGCACAGGGACCAGACCTTTCCTGATTTAGGCGGGTGGGTATACAACTACATGCATAAAAATATGTGTTAGGGTTTTAGGGTTTAGGGTTTAGGGTTTAGGGTATATATATATATATACACACACACACTTATTTCGGGACAACGGCTTAGGGTAATATTGGAGAATGGACTTCACAGGAACACGGGAAATTTTCACGACAGACGGGTCATACGGGGTGTTTTTTGGGGTTGTTGAATGCAGAAGCCAAAGTTCTTACAGAAGCGTAGGATGTGGGCCGGAGCTTCAGTGGGACCGAATGACCACTCGTGGGATGACCTGTCCGTGTTGAGGTAGCGTTTAGTATTAGGGTTTAGGCTTCAGGTTTTAGGGTTTTATAGGTACGCCCGCCCCTACAACCCGGACCATCTAATTCTTCTATGTGTTTTTAGGGGCTACCAAATCCTTCTGCTAGATCTTGACCCAACCTTTATTTTAGGATGTCAGGTCTCTCAGGGAGCACAAAGGTGCTCGATCTTCTTCAACATGTGAAGTGTCAGGGATGTATGATACGATTTAATGTTTAGGGCTGATAGTAAGATGGTGAGAGTTTCAAAGATATGCTTGGAATATGCTTGTTACGGGCGGTAGAACCCGCTCCCTCCACTTCATGTGTACGGCCAATTGCCGTTCCGGTTTGAAAGCTGCACTGGATGTTCTTCTGCAGGCAAGCTTGATGCCCGAGGCTTCCAGCAGTTGCTACATCTGGAAAAAGATGTAAACTTTGCACAAGGCTGTTCCATGTCAACCCTGAGCCCTTGAAGCCTCGCATGGTGGGTCCTGTAGAAACTACATTCCTGGAAATCATTGTTGTTTTTGTTTCTATTTCCATTCTTACTGTTATAATTTGAAAGATAGTTTTAAAGTTATAGCTGTTCTTGTCAATCATGTGTAACCTGCAGCCTGCAACCTTCAATCCTTTCACAAGTTGATGTGATCTTCGCAGCTGTCTATGCACGCAGCATTGGCACAAAGACCTGGCCGAAAGGGGTTCATCAAGAAGTCGCAGGGCTTCGCGCACCCCAACTCCAACTCTCGACTGCGCACGGCTGTACATTGTTACGTTGTTATGTTGACTGCTCTGATGGTTGTTTTTAAAGTCATACCTCACTGTCGGGTGCTTCCGTTGAGCCTTTGCATGTCATGTGAATGCATCTCAGAATGGATGGATTCTAGGATTTTTAGATAAGGGATCTCAGCCCCGAAGCTCTTCAGAAGAATGGAGCCCGTTCCTTCGGCAGATCCCATTATGTCAGCTTCTCAGCTTCCAGTTAAGAGCCTCCGGCTCAGTCTGCCGACCCAGAGACGGAAAAATCGCGAAAGCCTAACACCTAAACCTTGAGGTTTTCAGCGGTTGGCACGAGACCAATCGGCGCAACAAGGTTGGTTCAAGATAGGTTGCCGGGACTGCGCAGCTTTGCTGTTTTCAGTGGTTGCGCAGGAAATCAATCGGCGCAACAAACCAGGTTGCCAGGACCGTGTCAGGACCAACAATGCATTCCATGTGTCCAGGCATTCATGAGCCTAGCTTGGGGTGGCCCTTGATGAGCATGCTTGGGCAGCCCCCAGCCGGACACCCAGGGTTTTGGACCTCCTCTGCCTAACAGAATTAGTTCAAGCTAGGCTGCCGGGACTCCGCAGCTTTGCTGTTTTCAGTGGCAGTGCAGGAAATCCACAACAAGCCAGGTTGCCGGGATTCTGCAGGACCACCCAATGTTGGCAAGCCCGATTGGTGACTGGTGCCAGCTGTGCAAGAAATGTCAGGGCCCGTGCCCAAGGGGCTTGGGACCCTGCTTCCGGCAAGCAAAAACCACGATTTTTCTTCGTTTCTGAAAAATCACCTGATGGGAACCTGGCGAAGGGGTGGAAGTCGGCTGAGACGGCTGCCTCGGAGGTGGCGAGCCCCAAAGAAATGCAGCCCGGAAGGGAGAAAAGAAGAGGGTTTTCCACCCTGTCCGTCTATTGAAACCATCCAACACGCCCCCCAAGGTCGGCGGATCTCAAAAGCAGGTTTGTTTTCTAGTGGCTAAAACGAAATCGTTTATGGATACGTGGCACCTCCATAATTTTCACCCAGGACAAGACAAGATAACAAAATGCGTGGTGGAAAGTAACCACATCCTGGTGAAGGTTGCTCGGGATGCTGTTGCATAGATCTTTGCAACTTAAAGCCAAACACGTCGCACAAATCTTGGCAAAATGTCGTTCTCATCTGCATAAAGCAGATTCGGTGCTTCCTGGGATCACCGTCCAGGCTGAAGAATTCCGAGCCAGCCTTCAAATGCCGAAATTCGGGCTCGGGCTAGATGAGCTGTAGTCTAAACTCTTCAGCAAAGAGGGGTTATATAGGGGATTTTAGAGGGGGATCCTATAGGGGTTACCAAGGGGGATATAAGGAGTTTCGACTATAGTGTAGATGGCTTCAGCGTCTTGCACATTTCCCAATGTCATGCTTCGAGCCCAGACGATAGATCCTGCAGACCACGCTGGCCACCCGAGACTGTAATCATTGCAGATTCCGTCTTGCCCTCTCGTGGAATTCTGCCCTTGCTAGCTTGGATGCTGCCCCCACCCTGGACCTTATAACGCACGTAGCTATGACGTTGCTTACGCGGTGTATGGTATGATACAGTATTCTTGAATTTGCAAGATTTTGCAATATTGAAGGTGTCCCAGCGTGGAGGCAGTATCAAACCTAAGCCCCAACTCCGACACCCCAAACATTCATCCCTGACCCCCAAGCACGAAACCTTACACCCTAAGCTTGACCCCCAATTTATTAAACCCCAGCCAGAAGTACTAAACCCTCAACCCTACACCAAGACCCAAACCCTACAACTTAATCCAAAGCCTTAGACCCCAACCCCCAGCACCATATGAGCCATAGTCTAAACCCCTAGTATCCCCCTTAACAACCCCCATAATAGTCCCCTATATAATCCCCTATATAACCCCTTTTAAGGAGTTTAGACTACACCCAAATCCCAATTGAATACCTTATAACACCAGTTTCCATCTCATTTTCCCATTCAAATTTCCATTTAATTGTCCATTACCGGGGGGGAATATCCCTAAACCCTAAACCCTAAACCCTAAACCCTAAAACCTAAATAGTAGTTTCCACCTTCTCTTCCATTATCCCACTAATAGGCCTGTATAGCCCCTATCAAAACCCCATTAAAATCCCTATGTGAGCTATAGTCTAAACTCCTTAAAGGGGGGTTCTATAGGGAATTATATAGGGAACTATTATAGGGGTTATACGGAGGATACTAGGAGTTTAGACTATGGCTCATGCGGTGGGCGTATCTCCGAGGCTCTCCGGCGGCTCCTTGCTTCGTACTCCTGGCCGGAGCTCGAACCGAAATGAGCTCGAGAAGGCATCCCGCACGTGGTTTGGGCTTCAGGACCTTAGGACTTAGGGTTTAGGGTTTAGCGTTTAGGGTCTAAGGTTTAGGTTGGGTGCTGGCCCCCCTCACTAACAGTTGGATAGTCATTATAATATGGTAATATATAGCCCTTAATGGGACGCCTAATAAAGACTGTTACTGGAGGGGCAGTACCCAAGGTTTAGGGTTTCCCGAGGTCGTTTTATTTTTAGTACCTGAGTAGGCAACCTTGCCCTTATTTGGGTCGCTATGGCCCCGCAATGACCGAAAGCTTTACCCTTTCGTGTGGCAGGGTACGCAGCATGTAAAGGTTCTAGGAGTGATTTCAACGGTTAGGTGATGGAAGTTAAGGGCTTTGGGATTTGAGTCCATTCTCGGGAGTTTTCATGTAGAGGCCTGACTAACAACCAATCTTATCTCCTAACCATGCTCGTAGCATTCATGTGTACTGTACCCCCCATATCCTGATGTTTGGGGTGTACGGAACCTCATGTTCCGCACTTTGTCCTGGAGAATCCTTGAGATGCAAAAGTATTCACGACATCCAGCTATGCATTGTTTCAGGAATTGTAGGGTTGATGTGGGGGATTTCTCCTTATCTTGAGTTGAGTGAAAAAAGGATGGAACGCACAGGGTGAGGTGCAGATGTTTGTGTATGAAGGTGTCTCCAAAGTTCTACTTCTTTTCAATCCGTGATGGCCTTTTGACTTGACTTCTGGGGGCGACCAGCGACCAGAACTAAAACGCTGGCTTCCTGGGATTCAGAGGCTTGAATGGCTACTCTTTGCAGCTAGTAAGCCTCGGGCGGTTTTTGGCGTTGAGGTTCTGGAATTCCCAAGCATGCCTACATGAAACATGACTGCAGCGCATTTTTGGCAGCTTCCTCCCTAGACCACTGAACCCAAGCCCTATTACCCCGCCTTTCGACCTGTTACTTATTCAGCTCTCAATATTGGTCTGTGTGTAGATACAAGCATGTCTCTGCTGTCAGGCCAACCTGTCGTTGTGGCAGTACGGGGACTCGAGTGTTGAGTCTCCTGGCAGATGTATGCGAAGCCTGAATTTCAAAGCCCCAAGTAATAGCTTACATTTGGGTTGCTCTCATGCTTTTGGGCCTCTTCTGGTTATAGAATACATTACGTCACCTAGTATTCAGGGTACCAAAATGGGAACCCAGTTTTGGGAACTACCTGGGTCTTTTTTACCAGAGCTGTGTTTGTTCTCGTTTTCTTGGGAAGTCGGGCTTTGTTTGGTACACTTGCTCTTCGGGCACTGAAGCGAGACTTTACTGTCGGAAATGACCTACATGCACATATCTAGGCTCCCAGTCAGGCATACTTGGTAACGTCACGGTAAAGATTCAGAAGTCTTGACAAGCAGTTGTGATTGTATGGATATGGTTGATGGACAGAATTCTTCATGTTCTTGCATGATCCTGAACATAAGATGCTCGCATAATTCTTGGAGTCTAGGTATGTGTTAGTAGTTTCCATAAATGGGGGTGGGGGTACCCAATATAGACCCCAAAATAGTATGACCCCTATTATGGGGACCCCCCGGAAGGGTTCCCTTAATTTTCCGTACTGACGTCAACTCGCTGATGCACTGGGGGCCGTGCAATCCCTAAACTTAAAACCCCAAACCCTAAACTCTAGACCTTTACCCTAAAACCTTAAACCCTAAGCCCTCGACCTCAATCCTCAAACCCTAAACCCTAAAACCTATGTCGCCCACATCCCTAAGATCCCAACACAGGGTTGAAAAAATCCGGACTTTCAACTAGTCCAAGGCATTAGCGCGGTTACTGTCCCAGAAGGTCCAAGTACCCAACCATCAGGTACTTGGGTTTTGGGTATTAGTAGTTGTAGGACAAGGTTTGGGTGATGTGGTACTTGGACCCTTGGGGTTCGTTATGATTAGTATTCTGCTTATTACTCTTGTTACTAGTATCATCCTTGCTACATACGAGTATCATTGTATTTTTCTGAATATTTGTTGGGTTCTTCTTATATATTAGTACCATCACAAGTATTCATACATTGCTAGTACTAGTCTTGGTACTGTTACAACTTCTGATCATGGATTCTGCAAACACCCCCAGGTTAACAGCTGCCAGTGCCGTGTCCTTGCTGCCCCAGCTGCAGGAATAGAGCTGAGAGGGTCAATTCCGTGGCCACTTGCTCATATTGTAAAGAATGAAAACATGAATCCTGGTAATAGCAAGTCAGAAATGGTTTTCAGAGTAGCAGTATATGGCCCTTCCCTCGGGAGTATTATTATTACTAGTATTATTATTATTACTATTGCTATTATTACTATTACTATTACTACTATTATTACTATTATCACTAATGTTTGTTTGGGTAAGCATCCTGCAAGACCTTGAATTGGTGTTCGGTGGATTAGGGGGAGGGGCTCCGCGCTTTCCACCGCATCCCTGCATGACCAAGTCCCCAGCACCAAGGACGTATGCTAGCTGATTAGAACTTAAGCTTGTAATGAATTTCCCAAACTTTGTTGACCGCGTTTACGCAACGACTTGCAAGACGTTTTGGATGCTTTTTTAGCTTAAAGTCTTTCATGGAGGTAGTGCTTGAGTTCTGTGATCTGGAAAGAGAGACATTTCCTGCGTTTAGGTTAAGGTTTGTAAGTGGTGAGGTAGTTTACCGCTTTAACAGTTCCTTGGCACTTCTTGAAGATGAGGATGAAGGCGTCCTGCAGGGACACAATTCACGACGGATGCATGCTAGAGGTAGGTTGATGGCGTGTCCACCCAAGGTGGAGAACCTCAGCCCTGACACCCAACATCCTTTTGCAACCCAATCTTCCGCTATGGAGCTATGACTGGCCGCAACCGCGCAGGGTGCTGGTTCAGGAACCTCTCGCCCTGCATAGTTCCCCTCCAGTTTTGCTCTGGACCGGTGTGGTCCTTGAGAACGCCTGGAGCCCAATCCTTCCTTGCTGCATCTGGGAGTTTCTCACAGTTGGGGACCCTTAGGACCTTGGGCTATCAGGGATTGTAAGGGGAGAAATTCCCCTATGGCCGCGCTGGAAAATGTTGTTGGGTCCCGGAAGATCCCCCCATGATTCGAGGCTGTTCACAGCAAGGTTGCAAGCAAAATCAACTACTCCCTTATACCCACCCGTGTGGAATGTCACGCCCTGGACCTCTCCTGCTGTACGTAGCAGTTCCCAGCGATCAAGACCATTTGCGCTGTAACTGGGCTTCTAAGAGTATCAGGATCATGTAAGCACACAACGGCTCCTTTGCCTTGTCTCCTGCGTCAAGAGTAGAAAGGAATGCTACTGGGGTTTACACAAATTTTCCTGGAAGACTCTACAGTTCAAGCTCCAAACCCCAACGTCAGAAATGCGCTTCGATTCAGGCAGTCTCTTCCTGAACAATCCCTGGCCAATGAAGTTGCTGCAAAGGCTTCAAGCTTCGCTTCCTGGGTCGATGTCGTCAAGGCCAGGGGCCCGGAATAGGCTGATTGGCGCTGTGGGGATCAGATTTAGCGGGCCGGTACAGATGCATGGTCTGTAGAGTGCCTAGAATACTGTTGCCAAACAGCAGGGTTTTGAGCACCAACACAGCAAAATTGAGACTTCTGTCCTGTAATGTCTTCATGATCCCTGTGGAATCCATGTGTGAAGCCGCATAATTCCTCTACAGTTCCCATACAACCCCTGTGTAATTCCCAGATGCTTCATCATCCTTGTGACTGCATCCTGAACTCGAAGCTGCAGCTCCCAAGCCCTAAGCTCAAGGCCCCAACCCCTAAGCCCCAGACCCTAAACCCTAAAAACCCCACAAGACCTGAGCGTGAGGCATTGGTTAATGGCTTCGTTTTCCTAAAGCGACAGTAATAGTAGTAGTTCCATTGCCTTTAGTAGTAAGAGTAACGTCATGTCAATGGCACTAGTAGTAGTCGCAGTAAGAATCATGGTCATAGCAATCGTCAGAGTAACAAATGGCAAGTGGAGTTGTAAGAACAAGCCCGAAAGCTAAGCTCTAGTCTAAACTCCTTAATGGGGTTCTCTACAGGACTATATTGGGGGCTACTATAGGGGTTATTCAGGGGGATGCTAGGAGTATAGACTGGCTCATAAACCCTACACCGTAAACCCTAAACCCTAAACCCTTTGCTCAGGCAGAGATGGCGGCACATCTGCTTATTCTTCGCGGCTGCGCTCATGCTGCCTGCAAGGGCGGCAGAGGCCTCCCCGTTAATTGCCCTATGATATAGGGTTTAGGGTTTAAGGTGTAGGGTTGAGGGTTTAGAGCCCAGAGGGTCCATGAGAATTCAGAGAAGTTAGGTAGGGCCAGGGATGTCTTTCGTCATTTGAGCTATTTGAGTTATTGTCTAAATTCCTGAGAGGGGGGTTTATATAGAGATTAAATATAGGGTTCCTATTATAGGCTATAGGGGTTATTAAGGGGGGTTCTAAGCGTTTAGACTATGGCTCATTTAGGGTCTCTGGGCAGTTTGTTATCTTTAGAAAGGTGCTTTGAGCTTTCTTTTATTCCTCCAAATGCCTATGGCGCTGAGCAACAGGCGGTTCCATGGATATGCCGTCTGTCACAGGATGGCTGAGCATCGAAGTGCAGGTCCCACTTTATAGACAGCTGGATGCCTGAACCTGCAGCCCTAAGCCCTAAATTACGAGTATAGTCTCAAGAGGAAGCCCCCAAGTCTTAAAGGCTACACCTTAAATCGTATTCCCAGAACATATTCCCATCATGCCCTGCGTACCGGGTTCTATGAGTTCCGTTCCAAACTTACCTTCACTGCCGTCCCGTTACGTTCCAGTGCGCTGCAGTGTGGGGTCGTCCTTGATACGTACTTTATTCGTTGTAATGGGAACTCCCAAAGAGGGACCCTCGCTTGCGCAATCTTGTGCCGGTAGAAGACTGGAATTACAGCTGCAGGGAACAAGTTTGCCAAAGCAAGCTGCAAGCCGACATGCCCTGAAGATTGCAGGTCCGCAGCATTTAAAAAACGTCTCAGTGATGACAAGGACGCTGCCAGCTTCGGAAGATAAATGGTGTTTGTCCTGCAAATGCATGCATCTATCACATGTGCGACCATAAGCTCTTTAAGCAATCTGTTCAAGTTGACCCCATTCCTAACTGTATCACACATGTCAATTGTTATTATTAGAACAGCCGAATAAAACGGAATACCGCAAGATTCTACTCGTTTTCAAGCTTTAGCTGCGACTGATCTCAAACACTGAATTAGTAGAACACTGAAGCTATCTAAGCCCCTCTGACGCTCAAAGCGCTACTGTAGGCCTCTCGCACCACCATCCAAATCTTGAAGCCTACCAGATCACGAACACTCCCAAACATGGAGATTTAAAGCGCTCAATCTTGATACCCTTTACCTCAGATCTGAACCCCATATACCTCCATATATCCGTATATACCTAACATATTCCCTAATAGTAGTAATACCAGAATAGTACTAAAAAATGATCTGAAAAGATGACAGGAACAGTTTCATAATACCCAGCCTTAATAGTATTGATAGCAACAACGACAGTAAAAAGTATAGCATCCAGCCTTCGAAGGGAGTACACCCTAAACCCTACACCCTAAACCCAAAACCCTACACCCTTAACGCTAAACCCTACACCCTAATCCCTAAACCCCCACCTTTGAAGGGAGGACAGTACGCCATGGCGTCATCGGCAAAGGGTCGCTCCTGGGATGCTGTTGGCCTGGCCACAGCAGGGGGCCCGGGAGCTTCCTTTGAGGGTTTAGGGTTTGGGATTTAAGGTTTAGGGTTCAGGGTTTACGGTACAGGATGCAGGGATCTAAGATTTTGGGTTCAGGATCTAGGGTTCAGGATTTGGGGTTTTAGGGTTCAGGATTGAGGGTTTTAGGGTTTTTGGGTGTGTAAGGGGCTCTGTGGATGCAAACTACTCTTGTCACGGCAGGGCATCCGTGCGGCTGACAGAACATCCAAACCCATTGTTAGGGAAATTAAGGGCAAAGAAGCGCCTTTAGAAAAGGTTTGCTCCCAGATTTATCTGCTCCCAGTGCTGTCATCCGTACTTTGGGACTCACAAAAGATGACCTATTTGTGGAAATCCTAAGCCCTAAACCCCATGTACCCCTGTAACTGCTATATCACCAAAAATGAATCCCCATACAGCCCTCTAATTCCTAAACCTTGAGAACAATCTCCCATCTGCGTCTCGCCTCAGGTGGGCTTCCTGGGGGTGCTGGGCGTGCGCCGGAGGGCAGAGCTGCCGCACCATCGCAGTGCCCACCAGGATTAGGGCCCATATTGTTTAGGGGTCAGGGATTAGGCTTTAGGGCTTAAGGTTTAGGCTTTAGGGCTCCGGGCTTAGGGTTCAGGGTTCAGGGTTTCTAGGGCTTAGGGCTTATTAGGTTTGGGTTTTGGTTTCAGAGTTTTCAGGGCTTAAGGTCAGGGTTGAGTGTTTGATGTAAAGGTCATTTTGTTGGTTTCAGGGTGCTGGAGCTTAGGTTTGAAATCATGGGTTTTGATGTGAGGTCAGTCTAAACTCCTAGTATCCCCCTTAATGAGCCCGTAGTAGTCCCCGATATAATCCCTTATATAGCCCCCCTTTAAGGAGTTTTTAGACTTTAGCTCACATGCCTTCTCTCAAATGTCTCAGAGTACCATGGCCCACAGCTCGAGGTAGTCGAGGCCCGGACTGTGACCCCCACAACTAGACGCCTTTAGGGTTTAGGGTTTAGGGTTTAGGATTTAGGGTTTAGGGTTTAGGGTTTGTTGCAATGTTGCGCAGCAGCAGTAGG
>CAJNIZ010047150.1:7306-37339 GCA_905231905.1 Symbiodinium pilosum | reverse complement strand
CCCTAAACCCTGAACCTTAACCTACCCCTAAAGACCCCCAAGACCTCAAACCATATACCCTAAACTCAAAACTGTGGAGCCTAAACCCTGACCCCTCAAATCATTCAACCGCCTCAAACCCCCAAACCTTATAACCCTGAATCCAAAACCCAAAGCCCCAATATCTGTAACCCAGAGCCTCATAACCCTGAAGCCCTCACACCCCTTAAACCCTGCAACCCTAAGCTTTTTGGACACTAAGACCCTAAACTTTAAACCCTANNACCCTAAATAGTAGTTTCCATCTGATTTTCCATTATCCCTATATACCCCCCAAAATAACCCTATATAACCCCTATATAAGCACCCTTGGAAACTCTAAACTTATTCCGCATCCTCAGAAGGGGCCGTCAGAAGCGGCGACGAGTGTACGGGTGATCGCGCCGGTGGAGCCTCAGCGCCTTCTGCTCTAAGTATCCCAGGCTTAGGGCTTAGGGCTTAGGGTTTAGGGTTTAGGGTTTAGGGAGTGACCTTATACTTGGACTTAGATGAAAAAGAGTTTGAACGGGTTTGAGGTTCAGGGTTTAGGGCTTAGAGCTTAGGGTTTATGGTTTGGGGCTCAGGGTTTAGGGTATAGGGCTTAGAAATGCTAAACCCTAAACCCTAAAACCTAAACCCTTGAAACCCAAAACCCTAAATCCCCTAAACCCTTTAAACCCTAAACCCTAAATCCCCTAAACCCTAAAGCCCTACATGATTGGGATCTCTGGGGCTTAGGGCTTGTGGGGAGGCTAAGGTTTCTGGGGTCGAGGGTTTTGGGCTTATAGGGTTTAGGGTTTAGGGTTCAGGGTTTAGGGTTTAGGGTTTTGGGCTTATAGGGTTTGAGCTTTGGAGTGTAGAGCTTATGGGTTTAAGGTGCAGGGTTTAGAGCTTTGGTGTGTAGGGTTCAATGTATGGGGGATAGTGAGATATATTGGGAGTGGGAAAGGAATAAAGATTAGGAAATCTCATGGGCATTCCTTGATTGGATCTGAGTGTCTCAAACTTCTCATGAGGAGCGCGTGTTTTCTTCTGACCCTCACCTCTAAACCCTCTTCTGCAAAACCTTGGCAACACCCTTGGGAATGACGATCCACTTCTATCATTAACATATTCATGCATAGATCCGTATAAGGACCTCATGTCACGCCCATACTCTATGTAACAAGCCCTACATGTATCCCTAGCTGCCTCAAGAAGACCTCATGTTATGGCTGTAAAACCCCGAGGCGCCCCGGATCTCTGGCAAGAACAAGGAGCATGCCATGGGGAGTCAGGGAAAGGAGAGGGGGGAAGCACACGCGTGATTATGTACAGAGTTCATGGTTCTGGGTGAGGGGTCGAGGTCCTTACGGGTTTAGAGTTATGGGGTTTTGGGGTTCATTGGGTTTCGAGATTTTCGGTTTTTCGGCTTAACCTTGTTGACTTGTTGGAACTTTGGAGTTTTGCAATTTGGGGTTGATGGGGTTACGGTTGGTTTGGGGATGCGGGTTTGGGAGTGCAACGTTGAGGGGCTTTGCATCTCCTCAATTGCTCAGCTGTCGTGGATTCTTTGCGCGAAGAACAGCGTAAATCGGACTATTTGACTCTGGGGCTGCTCCTTTGTAATTAACTACCCCAAGGATGCAAGTACCCAAAATTATGTGAGTCCTTGGGATTTGGGTAATCGTAATTGTTATACAGGTTTGGGGAAGTAGATGTATAGACTACTTGAACCCTTAGAATTACACCTGCCCTACTCGAGCACTCAGCCCTGCAACGTGCGCCCTAACCCCCCAAGCCCCAGAACCGTAAATCGTCCATGGAGGTAAACAGGAAATACGGAAGCCTCACAGAGGTTCCAATGTATATACAATGGGGTCCACGCACATGTGTATATATATATATACAGATATATACGCATACATACTATATCCTTCAGCCCTTAACCCAAAGACCTTACAACCACTAATATATGATTGCAGTATGTCATGGGCCCTTGTAGTCACCCTTAAGTAGATAGAAGACGGCTTTGGACATGTGAAAATAAGATCCCCATATACCCCATACTCTATCTACTTAAAGGGGACTATATACCTGCATGGACTCTTAGGTTCCCCAACTTGAAGAAAACCCTAAACCCTGAACCCTGAACCCTAAACCCTAAACCCTCATGCCTTGCACATCCGGACTGGGAGGCTCTCTGATCCTAGGCGGTTTTGGGTTCAGGGTTAAAGGCGGGTTGTTGTTCAGGAACTTAAGCTAAGTTACTGTAATCAGGAAAGCCTCTGTATTGACTATACATACCCTACTATGCACTCTATATATATATGAGTATATAAAGTTATCCATATAACAAGCAAACGCTAGTATCTACTAAATATACCCTATTATGCACTCTATACACACATATATATATATACATACCTATATGCTGCTAACTCAACTTAAGTTCCTTAACAGCAACCCAAGTCTCTGGTGAAGGGAAAGGGTATCCTAAAGGGTTTAGGGTTTTGGGCGAAGGAAGGATGGTTCCATCCCAAACGCTCCAGATTTAGGGTTTAGGGTTTAGGGTTCCGAAGCAAAAACTTACTGGTTCTTAGTAGGGGGATACTAGGAGATTGAACTATAAGTCATATGAAGTAGGACCCTGCTTGTACCCTTAAATAGGGGTATCTGGTACCTAATCTAGGGATTTAGGGTATGTGGATGGTAGACGGAGGGATCTAGGAACAGGGCTTTTTAGTTCTTATGTTGCTTGGTGAGACGCATTCATTCTCAATTACAGAACTATGAACTCTGCTTTGTTTTTTTTTAAATGATGGGGGGGCTTGTATGACAGGAGGGGAGACTGCCCTGCGGTTCAGGACTTCATGCTCTGGGCGGTTTAGGATGTTCAGCTGCTTGCAATGGGCTTTCTGGCCTAGGTTGTAGGATTTTCGGAGCAAATTAGGGTTAGGCCTTTTAGGGTCTAACCTTAAGCCCCAAGCCCAAGTTTAGAGCCTCAACCCCGAACGAATTTTGGTTCAGGGGTGCATGGTTCAAGATTTCGGATTTTGACCTTGTCTGTCCCCTGCCTAGCATGATGAAGGCACCCTTTAGACAAAGGCTTTTCCTGATGAGGAGCAAGATTTAAGGTTTAAGGCTGAGGGCTTGGGGTTCAGGATTTGGAGCTCAGGCCTAAGCGCTTCAGATTTATAGTCAGGGTTTAGGGTTTAGGGTGTTGGCCTAGGGTTCAGGGATTCTTGAAGGCCTCAAATCCTAAATCCCTATGGTCATCTCATGTCATCGCCTTAAACCACGCATAGCAGGGACAGCAAAAAACATGTAGAAGTTGCAGGAAGCCTGTATGCTATCTACTTTAGGATGTTCCCCTAAGGATCCTAGGTGCATATGTGGCTTGAATTATTTGGGCTTCTATGCTAGGAGTTAGCAATGTGGTTTGGGTTGGTACCTCCTAAATAGGTACTTAGGATCCTTTCGTTTCTACCCCAAGGTTGCTGTTTGCCGTAGATTGTTGTTGAGCCCCTGCTAGAACTGGCCAACTAGGGGTTACCCTCCCCCCGCCCCTACACAATGGTCCCGGTGGCAAAAGAATGGGTCTAAGCCCAAGCCCCAAGAGCCACTGGGTTCAGGGTTTAGGGCCTAGGGTCTAACTCACAAGTCTGAGCCCCAAAACCCTGGACCCAACAAACTCCGGAACCTACCGCAGCGATAAGGTGCATGTAGCATCCCCAAAGAAAGCTACAGACCCTTTAACTCCGAGTCGAGCACTCCTTCTTCCTTTTTTGCTGGGCGTTCGTAGGGACTAGGGGAATATTGAATATATTACACAGGGCTTGCCTAGGGCATATACTATAGTTCTCCCATAATATACCCTAATCTGCCAGAATGTACCATGATATAGTAGTTTCCATTTTCCATTATCCCTACAGAACCCCTAACTAACCCCAATATGACCCCCCCCTATTCCTTTAATAACCCCTACAGTACTATTCAGGCTATCTGCTACAAGGTTGCGTGGGGGTGCGGACATCTTCGCCCCGCTCCGACATTTCTGCCATGGCTGCCTGAAACTTACTGGTGCTTGAGGGGGATTTCAGGGTCTAGGGCCTAGGGTTTGCGGTCAAATGGGTTTCAGATCAAAACCCTAAAGCCTAACGCCTGAGGAAAATACAGGGACGATCATAGCGAGATACGAATATATTATAGTAGCTTCCATTTTCTTTTCCATACATCCCAATATATCCCCAATATACTATACCCCAATATAACCCCTATAGCCCCTAATAAATCCATTATCCCGGATCATTGTGGGGATCCATCCCCCTCGCTCTCCAGTACGCAATACTGACCCATAAGGGCTTCTTGCAGAAAGACTGGGGTTTGGAGAATTTTGCAGAGCAGGATTTGGTGTATTTGGGGGGGCAGGGTGGGCGCGATTAGCGCTAAGGCCCTGGAAGTTGGGTAAGTAAGTTTTAGGGCTTATAGTTCTTAGGGATGTTGAGGGTTTAGGGGCTTGGTTCTTCATGCTTGCAGGCACTTCTCATTTTGAGGACTGCCCCTTTTTATAGAGTTACCATAGGAAACCGCGAAAAACATATCCATGTGCTTCAGCGAGAATTTTTTGATACGCATTCCATGTCGGCGTCAGAGGCTCAAAGGCAGGATTCAGGATTGATCCTCATCAGGTTGTTATTCAGCTGAGGAAACAGGTCTTCTTGGTAGGCATGGGCTGTAAGGCTTGGCTTTCGCGCCTTTTTCTGTTCTGGCAGGGAGGGGTTATGTTGGGTTTATATAAGGCTAATGGAAAAGAAAACAGAAACTACTAACCTTGAAAGCTGCAAGCAAGAAGGATAACACTTGATGTAGAGTCTGGATCTCCCTCACCCTATAAACCCTAAACCCTGAATCTTAAACCTTTACAGCGGCAAAGACAGCTTTCGTTTACAGCGGCAAAGACAGCTTTCGTGGGTTGGTTGCTTGACTTGGGAGATCTTGGGAACCTCTTCTTCTAGGGATAATGAAAAGAACATGGAAGCAACTATAATGGGGTTGTATAGGGTTTAGGGTTATATTGGGGTTATATTCGGATAATGGAAGAGAAAATAGAAACTACTATGATGGGGTTATATGGGTTTAGGGTTATATTTGGGTTATATTGGGATAATGGAAGAGAAAATAGAAACAAAAACGGGGTTATAGGTCCATCATATGGTGGTTTGTGCAAATTATGGCCCTTTTGGTGACCTGTATATGGTACGGCCCCTAACATCTCAAATGTTAGAAAGGTGACCACACTTTTTGAGACCTAGGAAAACCCTAAATCCTTAGCCCGAAGCCCTAGGCTTGCTAAGTGAGGGCTTGCTTGGAGGAACCTTTTCAATAAAAAAGGTTACGAATAATGGCGAATCAAATGGAAAAGAACATGAAGCATCGAACTTTCCCCATGTTCTGGCCCGCTTGGTTCTTAACTACCCTTAAAATCTAAAAAGCCTGGTGATGTAGGCTTCTAGACGAATTCTGTACATGCCCCATCCCCCTTGTTCAAATGCCTACGTAATCGGCTAAGGGTCATGCCTATAAGGTTTGTGTTTAGGGTTCAGGGCATAGGGGTCTAGGGTTTAGGCTGTGGCTTTTGATTCTGAAGTACCCCTCCTCAGGGAGTTTTCCTTTGGACCCTTAGGGTTTGTACCCTTGGGTTTTGGGTCCCTAAACCATGGAATATGGCCCTCAATAAGGGCATTTGGGACCCAAAACTTAGGGGTACAAACATTAGGGGCACAAACTTAAAGTCTTTGACCTTAACCATATGCTGAGGTTTAAGCACCTACATAGTACATCATGTGGGACCACAAATGGTACTATAGAAATCGCCTTAGGGCCGAGCCTACGCTTACACTATTATTTGGGCTACCCTAAACCCTATAGGACCCTAAGGGTCCAAGTACCCAATAATCATATACCTACCCAAAACCAATACTATAATTACTATTACCCACATCCCAAGTACCAAATTATTGGGTACATGGACCCTAAACTCTAAACCCTAAGCCCCATATACCCTTATATACCCCTATATATCCCTATATAACCCCTTTAAAGGGACCCAATTATTGGGTACATGGACACTCTGGGGGAGCTATGGACTCCAAGTCCCCACTTGGCCCCTTGCGGGATCGCGCGCCGCATGAGCAGCCACGGGCGAAAACTCGCTGCGCTCCTTTGCAGCCAAAAGGGGCTTAGCTAGGTCCCGCTGGAAAGCTTCTAAGAGGATACTTTGAATTTAGGGCTGAGAGTGTAGCACTTGGGGTGTACCTAGAGTAACCAATGCACCTATAAAAGAGAGGCTTTATACCAAAGATAGTGGCATCTTTGCCTCTTAAGGGTACATGAGAATTTCAAAGGGGAGCCTTGGGTCCCTATTAAGGATTCTGTAGGTAAGTTTAAAACTCCTATAGCTACCCTAAACCCTAAACCTTACACCCTCAAGTTTAAAGCTCCTATAGCTACCCTAAACCCTAAACCCTAAACCCTACACCCTAAATTCCTTAACTCAGTACGCACAAGGCTACCCTGACCATGCCCTGGTGGTCCACGGATGCACTCCACAGGTTTAGGGTCTAGGGTTTATGGTTTAGCGTTTAGGGGCCTGGAATCTTATCCCTAAACGCAAAAAGCCTACGTAGTGTACGGAGGCTTATCAAATTTTGGGCTGGAAAGTTCCTGATGTAGACCCATGATTAATAACCCCCTCCTTTTAAGGGCCTTATTATTGGGATCCCTATTATAATCCTTTTTAAGGGGAGGGGGTTTATCAATCAGGGTGCTACATTAGACGAAACAAAACTACCAACCAAGGGGAGGCAAACATGAGGAACCTGCCACATGGTTGGTCTGTGCCCTAGTTGCGATTCCCATGTTGCAGGGCTCGACGCTTCGTTGAGGAGGTTTTGGTGGCTTAGCCAAGTAAGGGTACAGTACTGTTTGAAGATACTAGAGCCGATAAGAAGTGAGAATCTTCCTCTATGCTATGGGACTATGGTAGGTCCTAACATTGAATACTACCCATCTGGAATACAACGACGTTTCTCCGACTAGGCCCGGTCCGCCAAGGGGTCCAAGACTGTAATCTGTGCTAGCTGGGTCTATGAGCTCTAGTGTTATCTGTAACAAGTATTAGAGAAGGGACTCTAGGACACCACCTGATTTTAACTTCGGCTGTTCCCTAGCAATTTGGACTCCTGTGGGCTCCAAAATTAACACATCCCAAAGTGTCCATGTAGCTACATGGTATACACTTCGTGCCCAGAGGGGTTGCCACATAACTACGCCAGGGCCCAAGCATACACTATATAGCTACATCGACCCTTTGAGCTTTGGGGTTTCTTCAGAACCCTAGTTTTCATGGTGATTTCTCTTTTTCTCACCCATCCAATTCTCCATTGTTGGGGTACCATCCCTGAACTTCATATGACGACTTCGTATGGGCCACAGTCAAAACTCCTAGTATCCCCCCTTAATAACAACTATAATAGTCCCCTATATAATCCCCTATATAACCCCCCTTTAAGGAGGTTTGACTATAGCTCATATGACCCCCCGATGGCTGAAGTATGAACCATTTGGCTACAGGGACCCTGAGGGCCCCGTGTCATGTCCCGCTCATAGTTCCCTAACCTCAAGTGACTGCTGGTGATAGGGTTTACGGTTTAGGTATTAGGGGCTCTATACTTACCGGGGCCTAGTAGGGAATAAGGGGAAATAATCCCTTGCCCTCTATAATCGCTTCCTTTTTTCCGTACTAACCCCCAGTAAGTCAACCCTAAACCACTGAACGCTAAACTGATGTTTTCGCAAGAAAGGCCGTTGGAATGCCAGGAACATGTGGGGATCATGAAGAAATTTGGAACCCTAAACCCTAAACCCTAATGCCAGCTCTGGGTTGCTGCAACACCGTAGCCTAAAGGGTTCATATTATGCCCTCAGGGTCCGAGGACCCAAATGATATGGCTTTAGGGTCCAAATACTACAATATTAAAGGTATTTGGGCCCACAAACCCTATGCATTGGGTCCTTGGACCCTTAGGGATAGGTACCCTTGAGGCCCGGAGCGTTTCCATATAGCGGCTGTGAACCTCAATCGATTATATACTGTATCCCCTACACGGCCCCCTTTGGGCAGGTTTAAAGAAAAGTCACTGGGCCAATTGGGTCTGCAGGTTTCTGTATCGGCAAAAGAGAAAACACGTCTTGCACCCAAACACTACAGTCGGATTGTATCTTAAAATCGTGAAGTCTAATTCAGACTGACACTGTATTTCCCATTCATCTGGGGATCTCTGCCTAATCAAGAGCACAGATTATGGACTTGACAGGGGTGTCTTGAGAAGCTCTCAGTTGGATGTTGGGCGGCCTTACTAAGCAGACTTGGCCGACTTATTATCCTCGAATACTCATGACATCCCATAACTGTCAACTTACCTTACCTCTCCAATCATCCTTCAAACACCCAAAATCTAGCTGACTTCAAGGTTTTCTGGAGGCGAGGTCCCTATGGTAGTGATACCCAATGCTGAATCCTTTGCGGTTAAGTATAGATGCCAGTACCAAGTGGTGATGAGCTGGATTACCTGTTGGGGAGCCTCCCCTAGTCTACTCTTGAAGTCTCAGGCACATTGCGAAGCAACAGCGGCGTGATGTACTGTCGATCGAGCTGCACAAACCTGGGGACAGGGAGTGTGCAGCTTGTTCTACAAGAGTGTTGTAAAATCGCTTAGATATAAGAATACTTGAGCCACCCGCAGCGCCATGAAACAACCTTGTTCGGATGCCAAGACATGCACCTCCATTCCCAGCCATGTTACAAAACATTAATTACATAGCCCATGCATGCATGCTCCGCATGAGCTATAGTCCAAAGTCCTAGTATCCCCCTTAATACCCCCTATAGTAATCCCCTATATAACCCCCTATATAACCACCCTTTAAGGAGTTTAGATTATGGTTCCCATAGCCCCATGCTTGTCTGGGGGAGAGTATATTGCTCCTGCACAAGGCCATAGCCTGCTTCCTGCTCCAACTGTCAGTAGTTGTCCAGGATGTGTGGTTCAAGGGCTCCCTAGACCTCCACATTTACACAATAGGTAGCTCAGTGCCCATGGTTTAATGGGTTCAAGCATTATATTGTTCATTTAGTGTGTCTGGGTAGGTTTAAGGGTACAGGACTTAAGGGTTTACGGTTGAAGTTGAGACCAAGGCTTTCGAAAGGCTATGCTAGCGCATGATAATGTTTTGCCGGCCCATGTCCGAACGGCGGCAGAGTCATCGAATTTTCAGATTGCCAAGCTGTGTGCAGTATTGCCTATAACCCGTATATAAACCCTATATAATCCCTATAACACCTATATTTTCCATTTAATTTTTTCGTTATCCCAATATAACCGCAATATTAAAGCAGCTCTGTTTCAACGCTGTTTAGGGTTCAGGGTTTGGTGGCCCTTCTGTTTAGCAACCCATCAAGGCAAAGAAAAGCATCCTCATCATGGTAAAAGCCTGTAAATTCTGTAGCTGTTTGCGGAAAATGAGTGTGCTCCAGGTCCAGGGTTAAAACCCATGTGCTCGAATAAAATCCGTTTCAGGTCCGATGTGCTACATGACCCCCTTCCCGTCCAAACATGGGTAGGCTTGCCTAGACCCTCCATCTAACCTCCATATGCCTTGGGTGGACCACTCACCCCGTAATAGTGACTAGAAGGGATAATAGCAATTATATTACGGTCCTCTTATTATATCCCTAGACACCCACTATTACAGGGTGGCGGGTCCACTTCATACGTACCCTAAATTAGAGAACATATACCCCTAAAAATCAAGGGTACAAGGAGGGTCCTGGTGTAAAACCCAAATTTACACGCGACACAAACCTTTGATTGGGAGACTAAGGTCGAGTCCCGATCAGCGTGGTAGAGCTTAGGGTTTAGGGGGGTTCCTAATTGCGAAGTTTGGCCGAAATTATTCAGCACCCCAGATTCATTTTGGGCATTGGGGAGGCTGAAGTTGTGCCTTTGAAATTATTTAGGCAATTGCTGCAGGGGGCTACCTTTGGGGCGGTGTTTGGGGGAGTACACTAATCAAACTAAACCCTAAACCCTATTTATAAACTACACTAATCAAAATCCAACACTATGAAGGTGGAGCGGGAAGGGTACTGCAACATAGAAGCCTGAAGAACTACAGGCCTACCCCCAAGGGTCCAAGGACCCAAATAATGGGACCCCTTTAAAGGGGTTATAGGGGGATATATAGGGATATGTGGGGACTACATAGGGGTATATTGGACCCAAATAATAGTGTTTTAGGGCCCAATTACTATAATATTAGTGGTATTAGGGCCCTAAAGCCCTATTATTTGGGTCCTTGGACCTTTAGGGTACTACACCCCCAAGAATCCCGATCCCAATTGATCTTCTATTCACGCAGATGTGTGCCTCAGGCTTGTAGCGCAAAAGCAATCTAGGGATTCTTGGGGATAGTCGACCAACTATGAAAAACCAAGCAGAAAGTCGAAGATGAAATGCATTTGAGGAGGCCTGAATAATTCAAAACATTGTTCAACTGACAACGCTCACGTTCTTGCAAAGCATACGCTCTAAACCCTGCACCCGAAAACCCAAACCCTGTTCAGAGGATCTCAGGGCCTGACAAGCTTTTACGAGCTGTGAAATCAAGTTTTCTAGCTAAATCCTGAACCTTATAAGTAGGGGTTAGGGTTGAAGTGATATCCGTTAAATAAGGATTTGGGCCACCCAATCCCCTCAAAGTAGGGCCCTATTGCAGCACATGCTTCACAGGAAAATTAGAAGGGCACGATTTTAGAGCTGGGGTTGCCAAAGCCTTTGGATGAGCCCCTGAATGTCCATAATCCATGACCATCTGGGGCTATCATAACTTCATAGGTTGAATGGCCATATACAAAACCATATCATGGGATTTCGTATTTTTGGGCGGTAGCCATCTGATTCATGACTTGACCAAATTCAACTTAAAACGCGAAGCCCTAAACCCTAAAACCTTCATATCCCCTGTATATATATATACATATATCCCCTATATATCCGCTCTGAAGGGGCCCTAGATCCTAACCCCATTAATTTAAAAAACAAAAAAAAAACGAAGCCAAGCCGCGCTAGCCGCTTCACCGCCTGGCCGGCCGTATGACGAAGGCTTGTGCATATGTGAGTTTCCCCAAATTAGGGGTACCTGAACCCCAGAAGTGTGCAGAATAATGGCCCTTTGGGCAATTCTTGGGTGTTTTGGGCTATTATTTTGCCTACTTTTGGGGTCCAGGTACTTTTAAAAGGGGTTATAAGGGCTTATATAGGGCTTTGCATAGGGATATATAGGTTTTAGAATTTAGGTTTTAGGGCTTCCCAGAATTAGGTACCTTCCAAACGGCTAGAGGTGTTGTCTAGGGCTGTGTATAGGGATATATAGGTTTTAGGATTTAGGTTTTAGGGCTTCCCAAAAATGGGGGCACCTTTTTTGGAGGTCCCCAGAATAAGGACTATAATGTTATGGGCTCTATATTGTGGTCCTCTATTTGGGGAACATGCTATATCTAGTACTTGGAGCAGTGAAGGGCTGTAGGGTTGTCCTGAGGGCTTGCAGTTGCTAAGGGTCTTTCACCGCTACACATTTGTGAGCCGAGATGTGGCACAAAGTTACGTTAGCCCTGAGTCCACATGCCACTTGAAGATGCCCGATTAATCCTAAGGGCTTTATAGTGCCCCTTAAGTAGATATAGCTATACTGGGGTTACACTGGGAGAATGGAAAAGAACAATGGAAACTACTATCTGGGGTTTAGGGTTTAGGTGTTATAGTCCCCCTTAAGTAGATAGCATATGCAGCATAACATACCCAAAGTTCTATTCTATCTACTTACGCGGGACTATATTCCTAGACCTAGATCCCACACTGTTGATGGGGTTCTGTGTCTCTTGGCACGTGGAAGGTTACGAAACAAAATTGTAGGGGCTCCATATACTCCTGATTTTAACGACTGGGCATTTGCGGGAGGGCCGGATGTGTCTTGAAGCAGGAAAATTCTGCAAGCAAGAAACATTTCAGAGAAAGCCTGCCCCACATCGGTTCAGTGCTCATGTGGCTGGGTTGATGGTTCTTTTTAGGGTTTAAGGTGTTAAGAACCCCTGAGAACCCAAGAGCCCCAAGCCCAATTTTTCGGAAACCTCTACTGAACGGTGCCCTTTAGAAAATCGGATGCCCGAATCCTTGAAGTCCACGCCTCGCACTCAAAAGCACCTGAGCCCAAAACATTGAAACCCGGTTTAAGGTTTAGGGTTTAGGGTTTAGGGTTTTAGCCCAACACATTGAAACCCAAGCTGTAGCATTACCTCCTAACCTCAAGAACCTACAACTGCAAAACCCTGAGCAATCACCACCCAAAATGCATGAGTTTTTGTTGCCCCAAACACTAGAACTAGGACCCTGTTATCATCGTTTGGTACTTAGAGGGTCCATATTAATCATAAGGATTGGGGTAATAGCTGAACACCTGATATCAAAGCCGTAGACTCCTAACCCTACAGCAAAAACCCTCAACCCTAATCCTAAACCATAAACCCTAATCCTAGGCCCTAAGCCCTCAACCCTAATCCTAGGCCCTAAGCCCTTAATAATCCTAGGCCCTAAACCCTTAACCCTAAACCCAAACACCCTAAACCCGAAAACCCTAAACCGCGCCGGCTCCAGGGTGAGGGCGAGCTGTTTCAGCTGATCTCCGTGACCTCAACATGAGGGGTGGTTTGGTTTAGGTCTTACCTAAACCCCAAAAGTAGGTATAATAATGGCCAAAACACCTAAATACAGCCCAAAAGGCCATTATTCTACATACTTTCTTTGGGGGTCCAGGTAGGGTTTAGGGTAGTTAGGGGCTACCTATAGCTGGGGTAACCTCTATAAGGCCATTAGGAGGGTTTTAGTTTTCACCCCAATGATAAGTAGCTATGAAGTCCCTTAAACCTCCAAGTAGAGCTGTGGGTTTCATTTTTCGGGGTTTGGCTAATCTCAACCACATCAACCACACCACCCTAGAATGTAGAAGGGGGTTTAACTCTCGCTACTGGTATAAACCTTACTGGAACAGCTAGAACTTTACCCTCTAACACACAGATGGTTCCTTCTACATCTGCTTGCGAATTACCTCCTGTTTCAACTCCTTTTAGTTGTATTTGTAATTCTTTCTAATACGTCCTGATGATCACGTATATTTACACTCCCGAAGCCCAAGCTTAGCATGTGAGATACTATGGACACTGTGGGGATCTATCACGCAGACCTTAGAATTTGACAAACAACACACAGAAACTGTTTAACAAGTGACAACAACCAATACCACTAGCATATCTGATGGAGACCCACTAAATAAGATGCCGTAATGCAGAAGCCCGCATACGCACCATCATCATTTCAGGTCCGACTGATGTACTCTGTGCCAAAACTAGACATGGAACCTAGGACTATAACCCTAACATAGACCCCTAAACACTACAGTCCTTATTATAGAGACACCCAAAAAAGTACGCCTAATTTTGGGAAACCCTAAACTCTAAATCCTATATGTCCCTATATAACCTCCTATATAATCCCTATAACCCTTTTAAAGGTACCCCAATTTATTGGGAATCTCCCACATCAGCCCTTGAAAACCCTAAACCCTAAACCGCATCGTTGAGGCCCACGCAGCGGCGGATGCCCAGCGCTGAAAGAACTGGGGCAGTGGCTCCCCCCATCCTGGACAGCTGTTTAGGTTCGAGGTTTAGGGTTTAGGGACTTACTTGAATTTACAGATATTTACAGGTTCAAGGTTAGGGTTTAGGGACTTACTTTAATTTCAAGGTTTAGGGGGGTTCAAGGTTTAGGGTTTAGGGACTTACTTTAATTTCGAGGTTTAAGGTTCAAGGTTTATGGTTTAGGGACTTACTATAATTTGCAGGTTCAAGGTTTAGGGTTCAAGGTTTAGGGTTTAGGGACTTGCTTTAATGTACAGGTTCAAGGTTTAGGGTTCAAGGTCTTGGGTTTAGGGACTTGCTTTAATTTACGGGTTCAAGGTTTAGGGTTCAAGGTATAGGGTTTAGGGGCTTACTCTAATTTACAGGTTCAAGGTTTAGGGTTCAAGGCTTAGGGTTTAGGGACTTGCTTTAATTTACAGGTTCAAGGTTTAGGGTTCAAGGTTTAGGGTTTAGGGACTTACTGTCATTTACTATCGTGGGGGAGCCATATTTTCCAAAAACACTGAGTCTGGTAACTTAGTGTAAGTTCCTTCACTGCAGCCAAGCATCAGCCACACCGAGACAAGAACCTCGGATGATCACGAATTGAGGGATTGGGCTTTCTCGACATCTATAAACATCTGGCAATTCCATGATGGTTGGCAGAGTTGCTTGCCTAGACCCTCCATATACCCTCTATATACTACATACCCTGAACCTTATACCCCTATTAAAAAGTGCAAGGAGGGTCCTGGTTGTGATGTTGCAGGAAAGGGGTAGATCTTCTGGAGCTATAGCATGTGCCAGCCCATCTGGCCGAAATCTTCTGCATGCCGCAGAATTCCGCGGCCTTTTGGGGGAGGATGAGTCAGGAACACATGGGAGGAAGCATATTACTTTGCAATCTCTACTACGTAACACTGCGCCTCATTGGAGAATTGGAGGAACAGTTCCTCTAGAAAGGCGTTTTGCGAGTGCTGGGCAAGCTTATAGTACATATATGTGTAGTGCTCAAAGAGTCCAAGAATCTGCACAATATGTTGGCCCGCCCCTTGGACCCTCAAACCCTGGACCTCGAAATTCCCAAACCCTATACATGAAGTCCTGAAAGTGGAAACTACTATAGTGTATTTGGGGTTATATGGGGATAATAGAAAAGAAATTGGAAACTACCATAACATAGATTGGGGTTATATAGGGGGTTATATAGGTAAACCCAAAACCCGAAAGAACTCTCCTCTGCCGTGCGACAACCAGCATGGCCAGCGCCATAAAGCAGTGGCGATGGGGGCCTGGAAACCTTGCATCCACGCCCTAACGCTTACCCGCATAAACATACTGATGTTGAGTCAGGAATAAAGACGTATTGTCAGTAGAAAGCCCCTACCTGGACCCTCCGTCTACCCTCTATACAAAAAGTTAGGGACCATAAACCCCTATCTAAAGGTACAAAGAGTGTCCTGGTACATACTATATTGCCTTATTCCCTACGTACCCCATAAGAAGATCTTGGGCTCCTTCTCCATGATTCATAAAGGACACTTTTGAGAAGACCCGTATGAATTACAGTCAGTAAGTTGTCACCAGGACCCTCCTTGTACCCTTAAATAGGAATAGATGGCTCCTAGTTTAGGGTATATAGAGAGTAGATGGAGGGTCTATGTAAAGAATCTGCAATGAATGTCGTCGAGGCTCAAATAACCAAAGATTTTGAGCCCAAATCTTCTAAGCGCCTGCTTCTTTAAGGACGGATTCCCGGCATATTGTGCGGTAGTTAAAGAAGGGAGATAAGTCAATCATGCTGGGTGTTAAACCCTTTGCCCTGATAATACCCTGTAACAGTACGCATTCCCAATATAGCATTATCATATGGTAGTTTCCCTAAATAGGGGGAGCCAAATCTAGACACCAAAATACTATAGTCCTTATTACAGAGACCCCAAAATGGTACCCATAATTGTGGGAAACCCCCAAATTACTAGGGAGGCTATTTGTTATTCAGCAGTGAGCAGGCTTCTGATTATTCTCCCAATCGTACTTATCTTTAAACTTTGTACTTTCCATCTACTCGCCGATGCAACCCCCAATGCATCACACTAGACTACGCTGGTCTCTGGATACAGATCTGGAAACAGAGTCATTATCTTCTTGCAAAAAGCCCAAGGCCGGAATTTGTTTACAGACTATAACTAGAGTAGCCAACGCACCCATCAAAGGCTGTTGTACCCAATCCATTGGTGTCTTTACCTTTCAAAAAAATGGAGGTTAGTCTAGGTAGGGTTTCCAAAGAAGGCAGTATTTGTACCGTGAGATTGCCACGGTTCAGCATCATGGCCACACAGGCATTAGAGATCAAGGCTAGAGGATACTGAGTGTTTGCAGCTGTGCAAGCGTGGCTTTTTGCTGTTCTAAATTTGCGGCTGCCGCTTGTATGTTCCAAAATAAGATGCCGTTACAAAAGGACCACCAAAAGGGACGCTGATTTCTGAAACATCCCGAATTTGACGCCTGAAGTCCCAGACTACAGGGCTTGAAAAATGCTGGAGATATGATTTGGGAGTTTCCGAGAATTTGGGGTTCCCTTTTGGGGGGTCCCACTTATAAAAGTCAGTATTTTGTGGTTTATGTGGGGGGCTCCGGTTTTTGGAAACTACCATTCGTTCAGCGCAGGCTTGCAAGAGAAATTAGTGTTCAAATTCTTCCTTGTTCCTGTAAGCAGTAGCATATCATGGTGTTCCCCTACAGCAGGGCCTTGCATAGACGCTACAGCAATCGCATGGAGCCCATGAATTTTCTGAATTTCTTCAACCCTGCATGCACAAAGCCCTAAACTTACAACCATCTAGGGGTTTCAGGTTTTGGGCCCCTGGTGTAACCCCCAAAGAGGGACACTCAACTTTAACAAGCTCCTGTACACATTGCAACATCCACATGAAACACGCGAGGGGGTTTCCGAGTACTTGCATCTTGGCTTAGTTGCACAGGGTTAGGGTTTAGAGTTTAGGGCCTAGGGTTTATATGGATGCTGTTAACCCTATAATGGAGAATGACGTGGTAAAGACAACATAAAATGAAATGGAAACTGGGATAATATACAGGTTGCCCAAAATTCAGGCTTAGGCTTGTAGCAGCTTGTAGAGTTTGCAGGGTTTCTAAAAGGGTGCCGGGGTGAATGTTAAGGGCACAGATTCCAAAAATACTTAGTTGCTCATCGGGAAAAGGCCTCTGAGCAGTTTCCGAGGTTGACATGCTGATTTAAGCTCCAACGTATGTAGACTGCTCACTTCACCGAAAGGAAGAACTATCTACCTAGCATATTGGTAGTTGTTCCTTATGTGAGGTAGTTGCTGTTTTACGAGCTTTTTTACCCTAAAACTTGCATTGCTGAACACTAGGCCTCTCATAATCGCTGTATCTGCAAGGTTGCAAATACGATGTCAGGTGATGCCAAGGTAGCTAGAGATGGTCCCCCCCTGCGATTGCGTCACCATGTCCATGCTCTGTGTTCTAGCACCATCCGGGCCGCTGGGTGGATAGGGCGAAGGCAA
Source organism: Symbiodinium pilosum (assembly GCA_905231905.1). Lineage (NCBI taxonomy): Eukaryota > Dinophyceae > Suessiales > Symbiodiniaceae > Symbiodinium > Symbiodinium pilosum. Next base: position 20,002 of record CAJNIZ010047150.1, on the reverse strand, counting down.
TGGCACCGCGAAGGCCAGCAAACCACACCTGAATGGAGTCAGAATGGACAACAGCTTCAAGACTTAACCAGGAAGGAGTAACACAGCCTGTATGTAGGATCTTTAACGTCGAATGTATAGGGCATACTTGATGTGATGAAGCTTTAGCAGCTCGATTTCGGCACGTACCAGAATGGACACACCATATGTACACTCGCCTATAGTGATGAATTTCACTTACTTGTCCAGGTTACAACGACCTTCCTCATGTCGAAACGATCCCTGAAATCATGCAAGAGAGGACCTCTGAAGTCTGAAATCGACATGGCGGAGAGATGAGGCTTCGGATTGCCCAAGGCTTAGCTTATTACCGGCCTTCGCAATTTAGGCAGAAAAAAGTTCGATCTACATTTAGATTTAGACTGGGTCTGGTTGAAAGATTTGGGGGCGCTGAGGCTTCAGTGCCCCCAAGCAATGGGATATCCAACTCTTCAAGATTCCATCCTAAAGCCAGTGGCCTCCCTGGGTCCCTGGCCCATGACAATCAACCACAACTTCAAACACTTGAGACGATGCCCGGGGACCTGATCGTGAGGCGGGCGTAAGGCATTTTTGAAAACCATTTGCCCCGGACCTTGCTTCCAAGGAATATATGGATTAGAAACTACAAAGCATTGTGAAACAGAATGTTCGCTCCTCAGTTATTCCTACATTTTGTAGCCATAAATCTAAAACCTGGATATCCACCGTGGAGCCTATTAGCTCAAAATCCTACACCCCACCTCCCGTAAAGGAGACCTCTGGGTTCCATGCAGGCTCTAAGCAATCTTTGATCCGTTTCTCTGTCTGCAAGACTTCTTGCTTATTGTCGTCGTCTGTCTTGACAATACCCACCACGCATAAAGCGGAGACCCCACTTGACAAGAATGTGTACAAGTTCTGCTTGGACCTGAAGAACAACATCAGCTGCTGCCACAACTATAGCTAGCAAAGGACAATTTAAGGCTGAAAATCAGAGCTCTTGCAAGTTGAGGGCTTCATCTTGTCTCGGGATTATGGGTTAGGGTTCACGAAATAACCATGTTGCACATAAGGCTCCTTGTGGCATTGTAGCAAAGCAACACTTCATGCACTGGCAAAACACAGGTCTCGACACCAACAGCCGACAGCAGCTTTTCTTCGGTTCACAATTTGGCCAAATCAAGCCCTTCAGGGCCCTGAATCTAAACCCCTCAAGCCCTTAACGGCGGGTAGGCCGCCATGTGTTGGTCGTTGGCTTCAAAGCGCCGACGTGGGTAGCTAGGCTCGCGAGAGTTCCTTGTGGAGGTTCATCGGGTGTACGGAGTATCAGTCTTGCGGAATTGTAAGGATGTGGCCATCATGAACAAAGCCACGCTTGGACATAACGATGCGTTCTGGGTGTACTGACTCGAGGAGGATCATTGGGTGCCTCACACTGCGCGAGCACGTAGCTCAAAGCCTAGCGCTAATTTTCTGGGGCGCGATGGTCGAAGTATTTTTTGTACAGTATGTGTCAGCAGCCTGTTGCTATATGGACAGCAACATAGACTTTTGGTGGTGGCACAAGGTCCCTGACAAATGCATCAGACTGTAGACCTGTGGGTCATGTGTCACAATTCATGTGTTTGAGAAGCTCACCTACTTGGTTTACCTATACCCGCCCCGACTCAGATGGACCCTCATATGGCACCCGTTCTTGCCATCAAAGTCATTGATCCTCATATGGCCTGAAGCTTAAGTAAGCTAGCTATGCAAGAGTGGGGGCTCCAAAGGGTAACTTTCTGTTTTGAAAAGGTGGGAATCTGAATAGAACGGATCGTAGCGACATCTTACTTTCGAAGACAAACATCTTGTAACCAGTGTTACATGCCTTCACGTTTTCAATGATACCAATATTGCACGAGCATTGTGAGCGACTTGGGCTTGGCAACATTTAGATGTGTTTTAACTGCCTGTGATTTCTGCTCGGTGTGTGTGGACCGGATTGCAATGCTTATCATACCACATCTGTCGACATCCCGAAAAAGGGGGGTGCTCGGAACAATTTTGCCAGTGGAAACCTTTGAAATAAACAACAAAACGCTGGCCGTCGCGCGTGCTCTTCATCTCTTTCATATGCTGTGGTCTTTGTCTTAAAAATTCCTGTGCTATCCAAAGTCGGCGTAAGTGCAGGCTGTGGCGCATCGGATCAGAACTTGGAATGTTCGATTAAACATCTGCGGCTCTGAGGAACTTGAAGGAGCAACCACTTTCACCGGTGTGGGTAATCCTAGCTCTTGGTTGCTTGGCAATCTCATCAATCATGCAGCCACATACCCAGCAAAACACATAATTGAGAACATCGCGTTTGGATTTTACTATGCACAACCCCAACACCGCGCACAAAAAAGTCGTGAACACAGCGGGACGACGCCGTCTCTGGAGCATGTTGAATGCTTTTTGCTCATAAAAGCGTCAGAAACATCATGCAACAACAGCAAAGCCCCAAAGGCATGTCCTAGCTTGTGGCAGGCTTGGGATTCATGAGCCAGATACAACGCAGCATTGATGATCCACCTTGACAAACGGTGCGTCTTCCGTTGATGCAACATGGGGCCAAAAAATGACAGTGCGTATGCCAGAGCTGACGAGTGCTTCTTTTCACTACTTCACGGGCCACAAGCCCATGCAAACCCTGCATCCCAAAGAAACCAACACGCCACATGGTGCATTCAACGTTTGTTGGACAACTGCCAGCTGCCAGCTGCCCTCTGATGATCACGCATAGAGGAAATTCAGATGCTCAAACGGGTGGCAAATCTCTGCAAGCCTTATACATGAAGCATTAAATCTCGGTGACCGAACGGGCCTCCACTTTTAAAATCATGCAGTCAGCAAATTTTGAATAAAGCCATGCCTTCGACAGATTCGAGAGTTCCTGCCTTGCTACATCAGAAACTGCGGAGGTTTTGCATGTCTTGTGTTGGGTGAACATATCGAAAAATCCAGAAGCGCTTTGGCATCGTGCATCATCGTCTACAGTATGCGTATTGAAGGCATATTGCATGCAATCCAGGGGCAAGTTCTTTGAGTAGGCTGGCGCAGAATGCTTTGAAATATATGGTCGGTTTGGTTGAGTACTGGGAAAACCAATTATTCCATGCTTCGCCGAACACTTGATTCCCTGCAGCAAGATCGCAGAACCAGCCAGATATGAACGTCGGCGGAGCAATTGCGCAGGAGTGCGCGGTGGTTTAATAGTTGATCGCAGATGTGTACACCCGGCACTACTTGCGCAGATCATCCACTTTCAATTGAGAAGCGCGCAAACCCAATATTCCCACAACGCCTGATCATTCAAATCAACCACCAATGCAGTGAGTCTTGTCCGCATCAATGCGCCCAAACGCTGCCACCTACAACCATTGCACAACACCTGGACACTAGATCCGCACTAGGTAGAAGCCAACTGCAAGCAAGTGGATATTTCAAAAGATCTCCTCAACAACCCCAAACACTGGGCTCCCTCTTCTGGAGGCCCCCTGACAAAGGATCCGCGCTGTCGAGAACAGCCAAATAAACGTCTTGGGACAAGAGGTGACAATACATGACATTATACTTGCGCTTCGCTCCTTCAGGGAAATGTCACTAAATCTGAAAATTGCACCTTCCCGGAAACAAGCAGCCAACCCAACGTAGGACATGTTTTTCCAGCACAATCGTCTTGGTCTTAGTAAGTCTATGAAGGGACAGCATTGGTGTTTCCTTGTTGGGGGGGCGGGGCTTTAGATCTCAAAATGTTAAGTCACAATGGCGAAGACGAGATGGTGAAGGCTGCTGGGTTTAGGGCAAAACCAATCAATCCCCACGCGCGCACACTAGTCCAATCCATATTTTTGTCTCTATCCCCCTGATGTAAACTTGAAAAATCCCAGCCCCCAGGAGTAACACACACACCCCAGCATAATTAGTACGAACCTGTCATGCTTTCCACTCTATGCTCAGGGGGATTTGGCTAAGAGACCGCCCAAAAAATCAGGGTCTGGGTGCACGAGCTCACGTAACCTGGAGACGGAGACAGCATAAGTTACGCAGATCTCCTATATGCATCATGAAGCCCACAAGCCCTGCATGGCTTCTCAAGCGGGCAAACACTTACGAAGGCTCTCATACAAGATCTCTAACATAAAGAACAATCTAGTTGTATACCATGGACGAGACAATTCCGAAACAGAAGTTGCACTACAAAACGTGGACTCATCGTGCTGACGAATTAACCAGGCTGCCGCTTGCTGCCGAACCTGAACCCCAAACATTACGTTCCAAACTCCCAACCCTAAATCTTGCGCCCGTAAAACTTTATCCCAAGGAAAAACACAACCCCTAAACCCTACACCCTAAACCCTAAACCCTGTAGCCGTCCATCACCCCTCAACCTACACCGTGGGACTTACACCTGAACAGATCAACCCGGAGCCTAATCAAACCCCAAACCCAGGCCCCGGTGCCACAAATAGCCTTAATGGTGCTTAACGGGGAGGGCGGAAGTAAAAACTAGCACTATCACGGATATATATGTTGGAACTATATAGGGATTCTTATAAGGATCCACTCCCCCACTCGCCCTAAGCACCAGTATGTTGCAGCCGGAACGCAGCAGCCAGCCTGAGATATAAACATTTGCCGCGCGAGCGACAAGGCAAGCGCAAAGGACCCACCCAAGAAGCCTTGCAGTTCAGGGTTTAGGGGTCAAGGGTTTGGGGTTCAAAAGATTTGGGGCTCATGCAGGGCTTAGGCGTTTGGAGTTTAGTGGTTTGGTGATTAGGGCTTAGAAGTTTAGGGTTTAAGCCTGCAGACTTTTTTTCGGAGATCTTCGGTATAAAGTCTAGGGTGCAGCTCTTGGGGTGCTTGTGTTGGGTCTCAGATTCAGGATCCGGGATAGCTTCGGGTGTGGGGTGGTGAGGATTTGTCCAAGTACTCTGAGCGAGCATGTCTAGAGTTAAACGCTTAGCATTGATGTCTTCGGATGATTTTAGGGTACCCCCCTTGACCTTTTTACCTGGAGCAAATGATTTACGTAACCAAAGAGGCTTCGTACCTCTCGCCTAGGTTTCTTTACAGTTCTTGCAGGATCTAGATTAGCCTACGTAACCCTAATCAAGGAACATTTTGCAAGGTCAGCCCTCTTGCCCACGCAGGTTGGGTGAACCTGCGAAATCCGAAGCTACACCATCAAAACACATGCTTGAGGTAGGTTCGATGTATGCTGCACTATGGCGCTGCATTAAGGTTTGTGATGAAGCCGCTAAAATTTTGAGAAGCAGATCCCCAAACCTGAGATGAATCGTGGGCTTAGGGTTTAGGATTTATAGTCCCCCTTAAGTAGATAGAATGTGGGGGTATGTGGGGATCTTGTTCTAATATACCCAAAACCATATTCTATCTACTTAAGGGGGACTATGGGGGTAAGCTAAATTCTAGAAAGAGCCCTATATCTGGTTCTATGCAAGCAAAGCATTGGCTTTTCATGTAAGGGTTCTGACAAAGCCTACGCGAACTACGTGGAAATGCTGCTTCCAAGTATAACCCCAATATACTATTATAGTAGTTTCTATGTTTTTTCCATATCCCTGTAAACACCCAATATACGACTATAATCTATAATATACTATAACATTTCACAACATACCATAATGTACTATAATATACCATAATAAACCATATTATCCCAATCTTACCCCAATGTGAGCCATAGTCTAAACTCCTAGTGTCCCGCTTAATAACCCCTAAAGTCGTCCCCTCTATAACCCCCCTTAAGGAGTTTAGATTATGGCTCATATACACCTTGATCTTACCCCAAACCCTCAACCCTAAATCCTAAATCCTTAACCCTAAGCCCCAAACCCAACCCTAAACCCAGCAAAGCCCGACCATGGTACCTTCCGAAACAAGCTAAGGCTGCGCGACGACACCCGAAACCTACGCAGACTACGGGCGGCATGCCGGGCCTATATGAAAACCCATGGAGGGTTTAGGGTTTATAAAGGGTTTAGGGAAATGTGTTATATAAGGATAATGGAAAAGAAAATGGAAACTACTATTTAGGGTTAAGGGTTAAGGGTTTAGGGACCCATGATTAATAAACCCCCTCCTTTCACAATTTGGGGTCTTAAGGGGTCATATTATCCCGCAATAATGGAGAATCAGCTGAAAAAGCAAATGGAACATGACATGGAAAGAGGGTGTAGGGTTTAGGGTAGAAACTACGCACAGCAAAGTGTTCTGCATCACAGGTGTCAAGCCCTATGGAAGAGAACATTCCAAATGCACATGTCCTGTACTGTTCTGCCTCTATACCTGCCTTTCTGCTAACGATCCAAGTACCTGATATTTGAGTTCCTGGGATTTGAGCAAGAGTAACTTTGGTATAGTGTCTTGGGGTGTATTTGAATATCGAATCCTTTGACCCTTACGACTTAACCCTTGACCCTAAATCCCTGAACCCTACATCCTAAACCCTGAACCCCTAACCCTAAATCCTAAACCCTAAACCCCTGAAACCTAAATCCTAAACCCTAAACCCCTGAACCCTAAACCCTAAACCCCTGAACCCTAAACCCCTGAACCCTAAACCCTAAACCCGTGAACCCTAAAATCCTAAACCCCTGAACCCTAAACTCTTAAAAGGCAGAAAGCCTAAAGCACCCGAAAGCCCTAAACCTTAAACCCTAAATAGTACTTTCCATTTCATTTTCCATTCTCTCAGTATAACCCCAAAATAACCCCTATGCTGGGACCACTGCCTAAGGTCGGCTTGTAGGCTGCCTTGGCCAGGCAGAGAACTTAGGGCTTAGGGTTTAGGGATTTAGGGTTTAGGGCTTCGGGTTTAGGGCTTAGGGATAAGGGCTTAGGGTTTAGGGATTAGGGGCTTAGGGTTTAGGGATAAGGGATTAGGGTTTAGACTTGAGGATTTTTGGGGTTCAGGGTGCCAAGGGTGCTGAGAACTGGGGTTTGGTCTCCTAGGGTTCAATTAGGGTTTAGGGTCTAGGGTTTCGGGTCAAGGGGTTTAGGACTTGTGGTCCAACCAATGATAGTGGTATGTCAGGGAGAGATAAAGATCCGAATGTGCTTGATTGTGACACTATTCGCGGGTGGGGGCCTAACCGAAGCTACAGCTAAATGGCAGTTCCTCGAAATGGGGGTCCCCAGTATAATGCTCCGCGTTGAGGGATGAGGGTTTGGGGTTTGAGGATAGGGGACTTTGCCTAACCCAATGCTCCAACCCTAAACCCTAAACTCTTATAAAGTCATCCTTATAGGGATGGGGGCTATCAAAGTCCTAAGCCCTAAGCCGTACATCCTACAGAATTCCATAACTTCGGGCCAAGCCCCTACTTGCAGGGTCAGGGGACTCAGCAAGCAGGAAATTGTGAGGATAAGTGGGGGGGTACTATATGAGCTAGTCTAAACTCCTAGTATCTCCTTCATAACCCCTATAGTAGTCCCCTATATAATCATAAAAATAACCCCCTTTAAGGAGTTCAGAAGGTAGCTCATATGGCGTATAGGGGATATCAACCTACTTACTAAGGCAACTTTGATCCTCCAAGTCTAAGTGAGCTATAGTCTAAACTCCTAGTATCCCCCTTAATAACCCCTATAGTAGTCCCTTGTATAATCCCCTAGATAATCCCCCTTTAAGGAGATTAGACTATAACTCAAGTGGTGTTTGGGGTTTAGGGTTTAGGGTGAAGCGCCTGCTAGGACCATCCAACCTATTTCCCTTTGACTAAACATCTTAAAGCCAAGGAAGATAACCTACTTAGATTGCACTTGCCACATACCCCTTAACGTAGGGAGCCGCCTCACATCGTATTAGGATATTCCTTAGTTTATCTGGTCATTGCGGTGTTTCGGTTAGGATTAAAACCAGGAACCTCGAGACAGTCCAGGTAGGGTATAGTCCCTAAACCCTATAACACTAAGCTTCTGGGTTGGCCCCTAACCCCATCTGAAGAATGTTTCGCATATAGGGTCCCCGTCTATAGGGTCCCCTATTGAAGCCATCATACTATACACCCCAGAAGGGGACCCAGGCTTAGGCAAACGTTGAACCCTAAACGCAAGGATTTGGGGTTCGGAGGTCCGACGAGAGACACCCTGCATGACTTCCTGCAGTGACCAAGCATCTACGAGGACTCTACCAGGATCCTCCCTATATCTTTAAATAGGGCTATACGGTCCCTGATTTAGGTATACAATTAGAGGGGTAGGTGAAGGGTCTAGGTATGAAGGATGTACTCTGGGACCAAATGGGTTCTTGTCGTTTTGGGCGGGCCCAATTTACACCGCTGCACTGGCTTTGGGGCGGAGACCATCTCCAACGCGTTTTCGGCGGTGGGCTAAAAGAGCTTCACGCAAATCACTGGCCTAAATCCTACTGTAAACCCCGAACCCTACAACCGTCTTTGCTGGGGTCCTAGCAGAAGCAATCCTCAGAACTAAGGAAGGATTCAAGAGGACGCATATTTTTGAATTTCTGCCACGCCCCAACCAGATGTTTGGGGTATACAAGCTTAGGGTTAGTCATGGTGCTTTTGTATAGGGGTCATATATTGGGGTTATATTATTGGGATAATGGAAAATGAAATGGAAACTACTAGTGAGGAGGGTTTAGGGTTCCTGGATCATTAATGTTAGGAAGGTGTGTACAGGTGCTACAAGACATGAGTTTGAGAGCTTACAACGATGCGGAGAGGGCAGTAGAGGCTTGGGGCAGACTTCAAGTGAACGAGAAGCAGCTGTTTAAAATTCTCCTGATCACCTGAACGCAAAGCTATGTAGAATAATGGGCTTTGGTCTATATTTATGTTTTTTGGGCTACTATCTTACTTACTTTGGGGCTTCAGGTACGGATTGCAATGATCCAGGTCAATTTGCATGTACATGGAGTTGCTTATATCCAGATCACGCATGAAATTGTGGAGAAATTGTGGACCCAGAGCTGTCGAACAAGGATGAGCAAACAAGAACTCATGTAGGAATTGACCCTGCTTACTTGCCAAACCTGCAAGGCATGAACCATGACTTCGCATTCCAAGCTGCCCCATGCGGATGTTCCTAGGTCGATGAAGATCAACGTCCTTATGAAGGCTTAGGATCTGCATGCTATACTTATAAGCTTTCAGAAGATTACGGCGAGTTCAGGATTTGAGGATTTGGGGTTTCGAGTGCAGGTACCTCACACACCAAGCAAGCATAGAACCCAAGAAACACCCAAGAAAGCCATATCATCTGGGTTTCCGGGATAGCGTGGGGTAGCGGCGTAGACCCCGAGCCCTACACCCCAAGAGTCCCAAGGCCCATATTTTCTGTAACATACACATGGGTACAGGTACAGGTCAACGAAGGGGATGCCTCTTCTATGGCCTGAACAAATGGTACACTCACAGTAAGGACACCTCAAAAGATACCCTCAAATTTTGGAAACCTTACCATCGCACGCAAGCCCGGCCAACCTTTTGCATACCCTGAACCCGAAATGAAAACCCCAACTACAGATGCTTAACCGCCACAGCATATTGAGCATCTATTTCCTCTGCAGAGAGTGCCAAATCTATAGATAACACATACCTTGGGCTCTCAAGTCTAGTTTGGGCCCTATAAAACCTTTGGATAGTACCTACTTTGAGGTCCCCAGGGTATGCAAAGAGGTGAAGGATTAGGCTGGAGGTCACGGCTTTATTCAAAGGGCCAGTGTAGGATACCGAGGACCTTCCCATAATATCACTGCTTTGGAACCTAAGTGTGTACCATATACAGCCACATGGACCCGATTTACCGGTCGGGCTAGCGCAGCTGTAGCTGCGTAACCTGCAATAGAACCGCATGACGCCAGCCAGTTTGCAGCAGAAACGCAAAAGCTTGGAGAACCTGAAATTTCCACCACAAGAGCCCCATGAAATGGATACCATGGGAGCACCCGACAAATTATACCCTGAGGCTCCACAGGACTCCCCCCAAAAGGTCCCGGCTTCAGGTGTTATGGCCCCGATTAGTAACATGTATGCCAACTTCTTTGCTCTAAGTACAATCCTAACCATAGACCCATAACACGCGCACACGCTGGCTCAATATGCTTCCGCGGAGGGTTCAGGTAAACCCTCCACCCAAAAACCATATGGTCCTACATACAGAAAGACATGAATACACACATGCAAACATACATGAGACAAAATCGCAAGAGTGCCGGCGGCAAACCCGAAACACCCAAGGTCTGCACCAGAATCAAGGTCCCCTGAGCCTTCGAACGGGAATCGGAAGTCTGCATTTGAGCTACTGTCTAAACTCCTAGTATCCCCCTTAATAACCCCTATAGTAGTCCCCTATATTCCCCCTTATATAACCCCCCTTTAAGGAGTTTAGACTTTAGCTCATTTTGGCACGGGCACTCTGCACAGCTTGCCATCATGGAGACAACTGTGGCCACTGTATCGCGAGCAGGCTCGGACAGGTTGAAGTAGGTGTACCTTGCTAAGGGTTTAGGGTTTAGGGGTTTAGGGGTTTAGGGTTTAGGGTTTAGCGGTTTAGGGTTTAGGGTTTAGGGTGGCTTGTACCTTGCTAACCCTTAGGGTCCAAGGACTCAAATAATAGGGCTTTAGGGCCCAAATATTATACTGTCAATGGTATTTGGGCCCTAAAACCCTATTATTTGGGTCCTTGGACCCTTAAGGTAAGGGTCCAGGGCTTCGTACTCTACCCAATTGCGACATGTTCTGCAAAGACATGCCATGGTATGATACGTGGTCCCAGATTGAGTTGAATGCCTGCCCTTTCATCCTTCTGGGTCGAGGACCAAGGTCACTGATTGTTGATTGAATTGGTGATTTATCAAAAGCAGCGGGCCCTTAGGGAACTGTGTAGGAGTTGCATCAAGTTTATGGGAGTGCCCATAAAGTTTCTGTGGTCATAAGGAGTGCCGTTGTGTCACGCTTGGGAATGGAAACGGACATAGGAACAGATGGAGGAATCATTGGTATCAAAAATGTGTTTCCCCAAGTGTTCAGGGCAGCAAGTGGTAGCAGGTGGCAGCAGGTGGCCGCCTGTCGCAGCAGCAGCAGCAGCAGCAGCAGCAGCAGCAGCAGATTAGCAGCCGCAACCAGCAGCAGCAGCAGCAGCCGCGCAGCAGCTCCCGCACCAGCAGGAGCAGGAGGAAGAGACTGATGATGCCAGGAATCACAGGCCCATGAACAAGAACAGGACAAACATGAATTTTGCTGCCACGCAAGGCAGTACTTCTCCCAGCTTGTCCACCAAGATGCCTCTTCATCGTCAGGCCGGTGAAGAGGATCGCCACGATGCCGCTGAGGTTAAACCCATCGGCCAGAAGAAACGGCGCGTAGCAAAAGACCTAGGGGGCAGGGCTTTGAAAAGTTGTCATGAGTCTACAAACAATCCTGGGCCCGTTGGTGAGCTGCAAAGATGCTATTCGGTATGTGTTTTCGATTGTCATCGGGATCCTGGCCACGGCTTTGCAACTTTGCACAAAGCGCGTGGACAAAGAAACAGAAACAAGAGGTCGTACGAGTCAGCAAGTATGATGTATTTCGCTCGATAGCATCCTAGGTCTTTACAAGTTCAGGATCGTTGTAACAAGTAGTATCCGGCTGTATAATGCTATAAGCAGCTGTTTTCATGGATGGTGACAAAGGGGCAATATGCCTGATAATCCGAACCCGTACATGATACTCCCCAGCTGCGGCAAAACAACGCGAGTTGGTTTCGTCACCAACACAACTCAGATATCGCTGAGAAGGCGGACTGACCTAGACACATGCTATCCTGTTTCCTATATGGGGTCCAGAAACACACAGAGACTATGCATCTAAACCCCTGTCAGCATCTCTACTGAAGACCAGACGTTGGTACCTTGGTGGGACATTTACATAGTAGTGAAGTCCAGGCTGTGTGCTATAACTTCATATCTTCGAAAGAAGCTGCCCCCGACCTCCTTGTACAACAGCAACCTGCAGCCTGACAAAATGGCAGAGCTGAAGCCCTAAGCGAGGACTAGACAGACGCCAAAAACGGTTGATTGCGGCTTTATGGTTCCCAAGAGCCACTAAGATACTTGGGAGACTCCCTCCAAACTAAGCCTGCGCTGGCCTACATGGTGATGTACGTAAGATGCTGGATATAGTGTACCAACTTACGCCTTATGTCCATGTATTACAAAAAGGCACTGACTGTGGATGACAAGGTCTTCTACATCCACCATAGCCGTCATTCCTGCCTTCAGGAGAAGACTCCTGTCTGGTGATTCTTAGACTGAGGGGCTGTGGTTACATGTGTGGATGCCGTAGATGATATCGTGTAGAGTGCGTGGTCTGGATACTGCCCCATAGATAGCAGCCCTACAACATTCATATGGCCCCACAGAAGTCCCAAACCTTTCAACTCTAGACCTAAACGATGCAATATGTCTATCATAACCTCAAGGGTCCACGTACCCAATAATCACATACTTACCCCAAACCTGTACTATAATTACTATTACCCAAATCCCAAGTACCTAATTATTGGGTACATGGACCCTAAGCCCTAAACCCTAAACCCCATATACCTTTATATACCCCCAGATATCCCCTATATATCCCTTTAAACTGGGCAAATTATAATAGTTTCATTCTGCAAATTAAGGGTAGGTCGGGTCGGGTC